>JAGKTI010037280.1:0-10922 GCA_018397915.1 Birgus latro
AAAAAAAAAAAAAGTGTACCACCAGCAGCAAGAGAGTTAATGCAAGACACAGCACGAGAAATTCATCGCGGCCTTCTCCTACAACACACACTTTTTTTTTGTTAATTCGTCTGCTATTTTAGCGCTCAGGCTCCTGTGATTCATTTTGTATCTTTACAAAGACTCCAGCATGCTTGTGAGTGTCGGCCTTGGTCACCTAAGGCGGCTCTCCATGCTGCTCGATCCCTGGCAGCCCCCTAGTTCAATCCCCTATATCTAAGATCACACTCTGACCTCGTCCCAGGTCTTTTTTGGTCTGCCCCTCGAAACCGCACTCCCAGCATTCACAGCACTCATCTTCCACGCCCAACCGTTGTCCTTCATCCTCTCAATACGCCCAAACCATCTCAATCTACCCCTCCTCATTACAACACCAATACACTCCAGTCCCATCCTTTCTCTCAGTTCTTCAGTCATAATCCTAGCCGCTCTCTCCCAGGCCTCGCATTCGAGGACGCACTAAACATACTGTAAATCTCATCATTTCTGTACGTCTGAGCCTACGAATATTCTCTTCCTTTACTGCCGAGGTTTCTGTACCATAAACCATTGCACTCCTAACACATGCCACATACAAAGATCCCTCAGCAAGGAGGGGGGATCACTCAGCTGAATAAAATCGTCTGGGGTTATCTGGAATAAAATACATGAGTTCTCTCAACCATAAATAAATTAGTCATAGTACTATATGTAGTGACTGGCTAGCGAGTATAAGTAGGGGAGAAGATGAGAGAGAGAAGAGAGAGGTGTATGTGTGCAGGAGAAGGGAGGTGAAGAGATTGGTGAAGGAGAATAAGAAGAAAGTGGATGAAGAATTTGGGAGGAATCTGAGTGTGAAATGAAGGAAGAGTAAGAAATTGTTATGGAAGGAGGTAATGAAAGTAAGACAGTGTGAAAGGGGAAATAGTAGGGGAGTGAAAGATGGGAATAATAGATTGTTGGTGGACAAGAGAGAGAAAATGAGGAGATGGAAGGAGCACTTTGAGGATTTGTTGAATGTAGGGAGTGGAAGCAGTGCAAGTATAAGTGGTTGGGGAATGGATGGGAGAAGAGATGAGAGGAGGGAGGAAGAGATCAGTAGGGCAGAAGTAGCTGAAGCAATGAAGAAGATCAGGATGGGAAAGGCCTCAGGAATTGATGAAGTGTGTGGTGAAATGCTGAAGTATGGGGGTGAGATTGTTGTGGAGTGGATATGGAAGTTGTGTATAGGGAAGGGTTCCAGAGAATTGGAAATCAGATATAATTGTTCCTTTATACAAAGGAAAAGGGGAGAGAGCAGTATGTGGTAACCAGAGGGGTATTTGCCTCCTTAGTGTGATTGGAAAAATATATGGTGAAATACTTATTGATAGGGTTAGGTATATAACACAGGAGCTAGCTGGAGAAGAACAAGGGGGATTTAGAAAGGGAAAAGGGTATGTAAATTGGATATTTGTTCTAAGATGTTTGGTGGAAAAGTTTCTAGAGAGGGGAAAGAAAGTGTATGCTGCCTTCATGGACTTGGAGAAAGCATATGACAGAGTAGATAGGCAAGGTATGTGGAAGGTATTAAAAATACTCGTATATGGAGTGGATGGGAAATTGCTGAGTGCTGTGAAAAGTATGTACGAGGAAGCTAGGGCTACGGTGCAAGTGGATGGTGAGTTGAGTGAGTTCTTTGATCTAAATGTGGGACTGAAACAGGAATGTGTGATGTCTCCATGGCTATTTAATATATTCATGGATGGGGTTGTAAAGGAGGTGCAAGGTTGGGCAGTGGATGTGGGGGTGGCTCTAATGAATGAGGGGGAGATGTGGAAGATTCCGGTGATGCAGTTTGCTGATGATACGGTATTGTTGAGTGAAGATGAATGGGAGTTGCAAGGTTTGGTGAATGAGTTTGGGACAGTGTGTAAGAAGAGGAATCTGAAAGTTAATGTAAACAAGAGTAAAGTTATGGTTCTTGAGAGGAATGAAGTCACAGAATGCACAGTAATGTTGGATGGTGAGAATATAGAAAATGTGAGTGCATTCAAGTCCTTGGGTAGTGTGATGAGTAAGGATGGAAGTTTTGGGGATGAAATGCTTGAAAGAGTACAGCAGGAAAGGAAGGTTGTTGGTTCACTGAAAGCAGTGATGAGAAATAGAGAGGTGAGGATGGAAGTTAAGAAGTCACTGCATGATCGTATTGTGATCCCTACCCTGACGTATGGAAGTGAGGCGTGGACCTTGCTAGAGGGGAACAAGTCAAGAGTGAGAGCAATGGAAATTACTTACCTGAGAGGAACATGTGGAGTGACATGGAGGGACAGGTTGACAAATGAAGTGAAAGAACGTTGTGGGGTTCATGTGGGTGTGATTGAGAAAATTAGGAGAAATACACTGAGGTGGGAGAGAATGAAGGATGAAATACTGACTAAGAGGGTGTATGTGGGTGAAGTGGAGGGAGGGAGGGGAAGGGAGAGACCGAGGATGAGGTGGAGGGATGGAGTTGAGAGGTATATGAAGGAGGGTGGAGTGAGCTGGGGTGAGGGCAGTCAAATGGTGGGTGACAGAGCGACTAGGAGATGTTTTGTCTGTGGCCACCCTTTGCGGGATTAGGGCGTCGGACTATTGATAGATAGATAGACTAACACCTAAGCTCCTATGATTCACTCTCAGTTGAATAAAATCATCTGACCCCAGCTGGAATAGCATATTAGTTATCTCTCCCACTCTCCATCCTTACCCCGTCTTCCTCTCCCACGGCGCCAAATGACCGAGTTATTATTTTATTGTAAAATAATTCACTTTTTCCTCTTTTTCCTTTGCCAGCACTATTGTTATAGCCATCCCTATTTTTTTTTTTTTTTTTGATGTTCAGTTGCACAACCCGTTTGGGCACTTTCCAGGATCTAGGTTAGATCAGGTTAGGTTAGCTGTAGATTATACTCTGCTCACTTTAGAATAAACTTCCATCTCTTCATCTTGAAAGCTGAAATATAGGATGACAAAAGATTAACTTTAGAATTTCATCCTAGTTACTGTTATGCAGCTTATTCTGGGTCCAACGGGCATGTGCTTGGGTTCTTTTGTTCAGGACCGGGCTAGAGCATGCAGACAAGGGATAGGGCTCAAACACAGGCTAACCAGTCTTACACGTATATTATCTCATTGACAGATACAGTGGACTTAACACTACACATACATAGGGCAATTCTATATATATATGACACAGGTAGAACATATACCACAAAAGGCGTAAGTATTCCACAGGGCTGTGACACTATTGATGGTTATGAGTATTGTACAGGGGTCATGATATCACAGGTGGGGCACAGATATTACACAAGGATCATGGGACGTAATAATATACTTGGCACACAGGGGTCACGGTCTTACAGAGGGGCCACAGTGTTTCACTGGGGGGGGGGGGGGTGTCAGAGTATTCTGGACGGGCACTGATATTACACAGGGTCACAAAGTTCTTGACATCATAGGCGGGGTATTAGTATTACACAGGAATCACGACACTCCGGACAGAGGGGGAATAGCACTCCGGGTCTATAGCACTATGCTGGAACACAAGTATTGCACAGAGTCACTGGTGAGACACCGAGGCACACAGAGGTCACGGCACAAGTAGGTGCAGGTTATGGCCTGGCTGGGGGGGAGGGCCGTCAGGGGTGCGCTCCTGGTAAGGGCGCCGGTCTTGTGAAGCGACATTTGCAGTCTGGTGTAGGCTGGAGGGTGGCGTGTTGCAGTCTGGTGTAGGCTGGACCCTTTCTGGCAAGGGCCTTAGAGGTGTGGGGGCCCTTGGGGCTGGGGCCAAACAGGGCTAGGAGGTGCACTGCACAGTGCCTGCCCTTGGCCATCGTGGGGGTCCTGGAGGAGGGTCCGGGCTGGTTTGGACATGGGATTGGCCACGGGGTGGCCCTCAAGGTCCTGAGGCTGCGGTCTCACCGGGAGGGGAAGGTCATCAGGAGTCATCTCCAGCCACTTGCCCTGGGGGAGTCCATCAGCTCCTGGGGGCGCCGGGGGCTGGGCTGCAGGGACAGGACTCCCAGGCTCACCACAGGTCAGCTCCAGACACTCTCCGTCAGTAGTCGATCTGGGGAGCAGTCTCTGCCCTTTATAGAGGAGGGGGAGCAGGAGGAGTGTCTCGCTCGGCCTCTGGAGGGGCGGGCTGAGCCAGAGACGGCGCCCTCATAGAGAGCCTCTGGGCAAGTGGAGAAGGGACGACCAGTGGTCTCTCCCTCAGTCTGGCAGGTCCGGTGAACTCTGCTGGAGCTCCACACCGGGGCAGAGGAAGGAGGTCCGGCACTCTCCTTCTGCCTGGCAAGTACGGGTTGGTGGAAGGTGAGATGACACCGGCATCTAGCATCTCCTGGACCTGCCAGTCTTCCTCAGCTCGCTGTATGTTTTTTTTTTTCTCGCATGGATGGCTGGCGAATTGGTGGTCCTTCTGTGTGGATCTTGTGGGTCAGGTAGGTTGTGTGGCCAATATCTGTTGGTCCTGACGCAAACAAGTCCTGAAAGTCCAGGAGTAGGTGTCGGAAGCTGTCTGCTTGGTGAAGGGAGAGGTGGGGGGGGTGGAGGGGGTAGGGAAGTGGGGGAGGAGTGAGGAGATGTGCATGGTTCAGCCTCATCCATTTCTCCCACTACTAATTCTTAAGGTACGGTAAGTGGAGTGGGGGAGACGTTGGCGATGTGCATTGTGTTCCGGTGTGGGGGGAGGAAGGTAGGGGATAATAGACAGGCAGAGAGGGCTCCGGGTGGTGAGGTGGTGGAGAAGAGGATGGAGGTTCCGGTGGGTCTATTTAACTGGAGCCAGGCTTCATGGTGAGGAGGAATCATTAGGGCGGAGGCTATGGTAGCAGGGAAGGTAGGGTGGGGGTGGGGGGGTCGTAGCGGGGATGGCAGGGGGTGGGGGTAGGAGGAAGGTAGGGTTGAGGGTGGGAGATGGGGAATGCACGTGCATAGAGGCTGGGGACCGGGGTCTGGAGGCTTGTTAAACTGAAGCTGCCACTTATGGCAGTCTATCTTGGTCTGTAGTTTCTGAAGGAGGTCCAGGCCCAGGTAGCCGTCGTATGCAAGACAGGACGAGTCAAAACTGATGAATTGGTGTTGCGCAGAGGCTTGTTGGTGCGTGTCTGCGCGTAGGGCCCGAGTCACCCTACAGATAGGCAGAGGTCCATCTCCCGCATCCACAAGGTGAGCTGAGGTGGGGAAAAGTGGGCCAAACATTGAACGGTGACTGGCGTAGAAATGGCTATATAGGCAGGATCTGGCCGCTCCCGTATCGACCAAAAGCCTCGCCTTAACCCCATTCAGTCTCATCTTGTTATAGACTGGGGGGCGATATTTCTGTGAGGTGGCCTCCGCCACAGTGGGGGGGTGCAGGGGCAGTCCTAAAAATCCAGCTGTTGTGGTACATCCTCCTCCTCCAGCTCCGTTTCTCCGGGGTAGGTACAGGGGATTGGGGGAGTGTTGTCCTCAGGGCTCTCATTTTCCATGAAGGAAACCTCGTGGCATCCCTGGGTGGCCATCTTCCGACAGGCAGCCTTGAGCTGTTCCCTTATGTTGTGGAATGGGCATTTGTTACTACATGCCGTGAACTCCCACGGGTTAACGGCAGTTGAGTAGGCCTCCCTGGGATTGATTCGTTTCTGTGTGATTTGAGCCCTTGGTATGGAGAGTGGTAGTGGAGGACTTGGTTTGATTGGAGGTGGGCCTGGGTTGAAGGGTGGCGCTGTCTTCTTTGTCGGGAACTTGCTAACAGTGCCAACCTGTTGCGGGGAAGAGCGGGCGGCTAGGAGACGACGTATCAGTTGGATATCTTTGTCCAGGTCTCCCGTCGGGTCATATGTGGTGAAATGCTCCCTGACAGCACTGGGGAGGATCCTGATCAGGGTGTTAAAAGTGTGTTGCTCTGGGTTGGTACATCGCACTCCGGGTACACGGCGGTTACGAGTTGCCTGGCCTGGACGATTGTGTTGTCGAGGTTACCGTTGTGGTGCATTCCAGAAGTTTTGAGACTTTTTAAGGAGAGATTTATTTCAAAAAAGTAAAAAACTCTAATCTCCTTCAAAATGGGACCCTCCAACTTCAATGCACTTGTTGTAGCGCCCCAGCCACTTCTTGAAGGCCCCCTCGTAGTCCTCCAAAGTGAAGGTGTCCAGGACCCTTGTCACAGCCTCCTTCATCTCCTCAACATCTTCAAAACGACTGCCCCTGAGGTTCTCCTTCAGCTTGGGGAATAACCAGAAGTCGCAGGGGGCAAGGTCTGAACTGTAGGGAGGGTGAGGGACAGTCTTGACGCCCATCTCTGTCATGTAGTTGGTCACCAGGATGGAATTGTGGACTGGTGCATTGTCCTGGTGTAGGTGCCAACGGCCCGATTTGAAGAGCTCTAGCCTGTTGCAACAAAATCTCTTCCTGAACTCACTCAAAACCTGCACATAGTATTCTTTGTTGACCGTCTGACCGGAGCGAACCCAGTAGATGTAGATGATGCCCTTGCTGTCAAAGAAGGGGATCATCATGAGCTTCCCAGTGGACTTGCTCTGCCTGGCCTTCTTGGGTCTGGGGGGAGTCAAAATGCTTCCATTGGGAACTCTGCCTCTTGGTCTCTGGATCATAACAGTATATCCACCTTTCGTCACAGGTCACCAGAGACCCAAGAGCACTCGGATTCGAGGTAATGAGCTCAACCATCTCCCTGCTGTCACCAACACGTCTTTCCTTCTGTTCATCACTGAACATCCTGGGAACAAACTTTGCACAAATATTTCGCATGTTCAGATCTTCATGAAGAATTCTGTGTACAGTTGCCACACCGACTCCAAACTGCGTACTTATTGTCTGAATGGATACACGACGGTCCGCGTCCAGAAAATTGCGAATTTTCTCAACCAACTCTGGCGTTCTGACGTCCCTCTCCCTCCTGCTCCTCTCATCGTCTCTCACCTCCTCTCTGCCGTCCTGGAACCTCTTGTGCCAGCGAAAAATAGATGCTCTGTTCATACAAGTTAAACCATAAGCAGTCTGAATCATTTCATAAGTTTCTGTAGTGCTTTTGCCCAGTTTAACACAAAACTTTACTGCATAGCTTCCAAATTGTCTTCACGTCCCGACTGCATTCTGTGAACTAGTCAGCTGTGACAAGCGGTGTATAGTAGGGTGTGTTTGAAGTGGTGTAATAGCCGTCTCCTTCAACTTGGAAAAACAAAATTTGGCATGTTAGCTTATTAGATGTATAGTAATGATATATGAAAGTGACAATAATCTAGGACAGTTAGAAGTGCCTCTCTCAAAAGTCTCAAAACTTCTGGAATGCACCTGGGTATGCTAGGGAGTTGAGCTGTGCTAGTGCTATGACCTTTCCCAGCGAAGGAGTAACTGCTTGGGTTACCAGTTGAACAAAATCCACCCTTGTCAGCTCCGGGACGATCTTGGGTGCAATAGTGGCTACGATCTTGCCCAGGTTTGGCAGGGTCACTGCTATCTTCTGCCTGTCCGTCCCAATCCCTACGTCCAAAAGTGTCTTGACTACTCCAAGTATGTGCGGATGTCATACTGCTCAGGGTCAAATTTCGGTAATTGAACGTGAGGTTTTGCCGCCATTTTGCCGAGTTTTCCCTGCTCCTTGTTGCCACCCACTGGGTCAAGAACCACCGCTAGCCACCAGTGTTATGCGACGTGTTTTAGGTCCAATTTTTCGTCCCTTAGACACGACCCCTAGTGCGGGGTCCTCTTTCTAGACCGGATTAGGTATTCTAGCAACACTGGGAACAGGACACAAAAACTCAGGTGGACAACCTTACACGTGTATTACCTTATTTGATACAACTGAGTAAAACAATTACACACAATACAACAGAGTAATAGAACAGGCACTTTCAGTCAGGATCGAGGACACTGTGTTGGGCAGGGTAGCCTTGGGCTGCAACTGGTGCTGACCGTGATGGGGATCCCGTCAGGTGTGGCAGCCTTCATCTGGGGGCGCTGGGGGTTGGAATGATCTCGGGCTGCCGCTGGTGACCACCCAGTGTCACCAGGGTCCCGCCAGGTGAGGCAGCCTTCTACTGGTGGTGTGGGACTGCTTCTGAAGGTCGGGTCATCCGGGATCAGTTGTGGGGTGGCGTGGCTAGTTTCCCACTGCTGCAGGAGGGACCTTATGGTCCGGCCTCTGGACTGGGCCCGAAGAGAGAGAGTAGGGTTACCCTTTGGAGCCTATTCCAGTGAACAAGACATTGTCTGGCAGGATGGGGGAGGCCTCAGCTTGGTGTCCTCAAGATGTCCTGGCAGGATCTCAGACTGTGGCTTCCCTCCATCGGTGCCTCCGTCTGGGGGTGTCGTGGGGAGTCCGTCAGATGCTGGTGCCTCCGGGAAGCAGGGTGAATGGCTCGGACTCCAGGTTGTACCATGGGGTCTTGCCAGACCTCCACCAGAGAAGAAATTCTGGGTGGGGTAGGGATGAGGGATCCCACTCTGCCACAGGAAGGGGTGGGCGAGCAAGGGAAGCCCTCTTAGGTGGAAGACACGTGGGTAGGGGGCAAGGGGTGGTGCGAAACCGGTCCCTCCTCGGCACGGCAAGGGCTGTTGCCATGTCTCCTATCACTTGCTCCTTAGAGACTACATCCCTAATACAGCAAGGGGCTGTTACTGGGGTGCTGGTGCGGCAAGGGGCCGTCACCTGTGTCTCGATTCCTTACAGAAGGGCAGGCGTAATGTGGCAAGAGGCTGTCACCCGTCTGCAGGTGCAGTGAGGGGCCGTCACCTGATTCCCATTCCCCAGGGGGACTGCAGGAGTAATGTGGCAAGGGGCCATCACCCTCCTGCCGGTGCAGCAAGATGCCGTCACCGAGTTAGTCCCTGCTTGAGGTGGCAGTCGTAATGCAGCAAGGGGCCGTCAGTCGATCGCTGGTGCGGCAAGGGACCGTCACCAAGTCCCTGTCTTCAGGAAGGCTATTTATCCAGGAGCGGCAAGGGGCCATCTCTCGCTGGGTACAGTAAGGGTCTGTTACTCGGTCCTGCTGAGGGAGGGAAGTAGCTGCAGAGCTGCAAGGGGACATCCCGTCCCTGCTGCAGCAAGGGGTCATCAACAAGGTGCTGTGTGGGGCTATAAAACTAGCCCCACCCTGAACCTGTGGAGCACTGGCCTGGCTGGAGTGTAGTGTGGAGTTACTACTCACTCTGGTTGGTGTTGGTTGCAGGCAAGAGGGGTGTAAGGTAAAGGCAGAGGTAATCCCTTTTAGCCCTGAGTGCACATGCTCCTTCTCAACCTCCCTGTTCTCCCTTCCTTGGGTAAGGGTGGCATCTTTATCATACCTGTGCACAGAGGGGACTAACCTGTTGTGCATTTTACTGTGTAATATCTCTGTCAACATTTATTGTCATAAGCTGTGTAATATTCTACCTCAGAGACATTGTGTTATATGCTCTGTGATCTTAACTGTCCCACATATAGAGTTGGTCTATGCACATGGAGTGTTGAAAGCACTGTATTTAACTATAATATACATGTAATAGTGGTTAGCCTGTGTTTGAGCCCTATCCCTTGTCAGCAAGCTCTAGCCCACTCTTGAACAAATGAACTCAGGCTCTTGCCCGTATCTTAGCCCAAAAAGTTGGGCTATGAATACACTGCATAACAGTTTGTATCCCATGGAATATTGAAAACCTGACGAGCTAAGACCGCAGAATTCTTTATGTAACTCCATGAACCGTAGCACATAAGAACAACAGATTAATGCTGTAGGCCAGTTTGTCCATGCTAGGCATATCCTACAATAGTATCTAAACAACTGGAATAAGACAAGGATAGTAACGAAGGCTCTCCCCCACCCACCAAACCCTCTCTTTCATGGGCAGGACAGTTCAAAGTTAGTAATCTGTTTCAGTGAATGTCAAACAATTTAATTCAGCTAAGAGTTCCATGAGTCAGTTTAAATAACACCTTAACTACGATGACATATTTTATATTACAGTATATTGTATATTAACTGTTATGCTCTTGTTTTATGGCACGACTTCTCACTCTGAAAGACACGGGCACAAGCCTTGGGTTTTTTATTTCAAGACCAGGCCAGAACATATATCAAACGAACAGGGCAAAAATACAGGCAAACCAGTATTACAAGTATATTAACACAGATCGACAGACACAATACAATACAAAATATCACATGTGGCACTTACAGAATCCCTTATGGTAGAACTTAGGGCAACACACAAATATAGCAGTATAACACCTTAGGAATTATAAGTCTGGTGCTCACTGTAAGTTCCGACTAGGGCAACACACACTGTTCAATATTTGTCCAGTGTTTCTGGGGCTCAGGTATAGTTCACCAGTGACAATGGGAAGCACTGAACCTTCACGTTTATAGGGGCACACTGGCAGTCACAGGGGAGTCGTGAGTCACTATGTTCACCAACAGGAGTGTATGGGGCACTGGGGCGATCGTTACAATACAGGGGGGATGGACAGTGGTTGACACAGGGGAGGGAGAGTTACACAGGGAACGTTCCACTGGGGGTTTGCAACATGGGGATATCGACCCTCATAGTTCCGGCGGGGGCTTAAAACATGTAACAGTGACACTCACAGTTTTGGGTTTTATCCCGGAAGATTCAGGTGGTGGCCTGGTGTATGGGGGGGGGGGGGGAGGCCGTCTGGGTGATGTGGGGTTGCTTCACGATGTGGGTGGCGAAGTGGTGTAGATGGAGGTTCACCTTTGGTCCTCCGAGAGGCATCCTCAGGAGTTGGCGGGCCCTCAAGACTGGAGCCAAACAGGGCCAAAGGTGGGCGGCCCTATGCTGGTCTTGGGACGTAGTTGAAGTGCGGTGGGCAGCCTCGGGCTGGGTGGATATTATATCTATATCTATCTATCTATCTATCTATCTATCTATCTATCTAT
>JAGKTI010037281.1:0-10922 GCA_018397915.1 Birgus latro
ACACACAGGGAAAAATGGTAGATGGAAGAAATTCCTTGGGAAGGAAAGGACTCAAGGGTGGAGATGATATAGGTTGAAAAACTATGGGTGTATAGTGGGTTACTACAAGTAGGGACAAGTAATAACTTGCCAGTAGCCTTTTGATTTCTTGGCTAGTTCCAAACTTTAATCAGTACAGTATTTCAAAATTAGATCAAGTAGATTGTCTTTAAAAAAGTATGTGATAGATACCTTTCAGTTCTGTGATGATTATCTGTGATATTAAGTAACTTAAGTGACCTTGCTGTGATATTCAGTAGCTTTAATAATATTACCAAAGATTTATACAGGGAAAGGGAAGGGATGCATGACCAAAGACGTAGTTGTAGTTAAGTTTTTTTATGCTTCACTGTTAGTGTGCTCGGTTTCTTGTACATAATTGCTATTTACATTCATGTTTTAATATGCAAATTCCTAAGCCTCTCAATTTCAGGCTTTTTAAGTTTTTTTTAAAGCAGGAATTGAAAACTTTTTCAAGTACAAAGTTACCTTATTGATAAAAGTGAGATTCGTTACAGTTTTATGTGTCAGAATACTTCGGTATTAAAAGTGCAAAGTTTATCAGCGTACAGTTATTTACGCAGATGTTTATTTTGAGCTTGCTGGTGCCATTTTTCATCTAGAGTGGAACACCAAGGATTGCAATGTTTCAGCTATTTTGTAGAAAAATTAATAAGTGGCTCCTAAAGTGTGTACTAATGTAACAATTGAAAAATCATTGGTGTATTGATAAATCCAAGTGGCAAGTGGGTATGTGCTGTATGTGTTACTGTTAGTGCTATGTGTGAGAATTAATAAAGCTGCAAAGGAGCTATATGGAGGAGCTTAATGTGTTCCAAGGTTGTTTTCAAGTCATCTTAATGATTTCAAGAGTCACCTCATCAGAACATGCAAGATGAATTAAAATGTCTACTTCAAGCCATCCTGTGCCATGAAGAGCAGCTGTTCACCACACCACTGCTTTTCGATTAATATTTTTGGGCGATGTAACACTGATGAGTATGTTTACTGGAGGTATGTAGAACTTAGTATGGGAAATATTACCATGATGTGACCTTTGATATTTACACTTGTATGAATACGTTGTATTGTCAGGACCAGTTTGCCTACACTGGACATGGGTGGGCAGCTTCTGTTGTATGTTTGTATGTGTACATGTACTTGTTCAGGCTGGAATTTATGAGTCCTAAAGGGCATGTACTGTACTGTATAGCAACAAAATGTGTAGTGATGATCCAGATGAGAAGCACCTCATCTATTTTAATTTATACAGTACTAGCCACACAGGCCATACCACCTGCCCATCATAAAGAGAAATCATACTTATTGAAAACTTTAGGGCTTTCAGTATTAAGCATTCTCCTTCATTGCAGTTGTTGCTCAGTTGATTCCCTCCCTATAAACTTAATTGAGATGGAGTGTTAATTTGAAACTCAAAAAGCTGAAATTTCTAAATTCACTTGTACTCGTAGCTGACTATAAATGTGTACAGATCAATGTTCACTATCATAGTCAGAAATAGAAGCTTAAATACCATGTATTATCACTTGTGGATGTAAATTTGATTATTTGCAGGATTGCCATTAAGTGTTTATAATTTCTGTATACCGGTACAGTATCTTGTGGATGTTATTGACAAATTTGATTACATCCTTCTTTAAAAAGTTTGTACAGTAAGACCTCACTATAACGGACTAATTGGGGCCCAAGCCATTCCGAAAAAGTGAAATTCCGATAAAAGCAACATCCAGACTTCCCCCTGCTAATTTGGACTTTTTCCAATTGACAGTAGTTCAGATCTCACCAATGATTCTTAAACTGTTTTCACTACCATTGCAGGACTGTACTGTATTATACATTTGCTAGAATAATCAAATGGTATAATATCTATAATAATACTGTACTCTGTAGTGATAAGTGTTTCATTTACTTTATTGTGGTGAACATAGCTGAAGTGGTCAGGCAGTCCGGACTGCATCTGGCTATATTGGACTTTTTCCGATACAGTAGAGTCGCGATTTAAGACAAAACGAAACAACGATCTTACAATAACACTGGTATTTAATATCTCCCATAATTACATAATAGCACGGTAATAGCACACAATTGCATGAGAGAAACTGTGGGAAATGGGCGCTTTTAGGTACTGGTTTTCCAGATACAACTCGTGTGTTATACTTTTGTCAGTTACTGATTGGCTTCCTCAACCCGACCCGACCCACATGACCCCTGTCCTATACCACCTGCCACAGCCTGCCTGAATGTTGTGTAGATGGTCTCTGTGATAAGTTTATTTGCTTATTTCCTTGCTCCTCATTTCCTCTCAGAACCCTGAACATGTGGTTCCAAAGTAACTTTAGTTATGCCTAAACACCTTGAAAGTGCTACGAACACAAGAAAAGCATTTATTCTAAATGAAAATGTAAAATTGTTGGACGAAGTGGTGTGTGGTGTGGGAGCTGCAGATGATCAGACTGATATGAGTTGGGTGTGTTTACGATGTGGATGGTTTTCTTTGTTGGAAAAAAGTTAATTATGGCGATCAGACAGATTATGAGTTGGGTGTGTTTACGATGTGGATAGTTTTCTTTGTTGGAAAAAAGTTAATTATGATGATCAGACAGATATGAGTCGGGTGTGTTTACGATGTGGATAGTTTTCTTTGTTGGAAAAAAGTTATTGATGAAGGAGCAGTAAAATTCATGTTTTCGCCTTTAGTACAATGAGTGTGGGGGAGGGGGGAGGCTTTGTGCCCAATTTTTATGAAATGACAGTCTTTGGTCAAGAAAATTCGGATCTTACGATATGTGAAGATGTGTTGACATAGTTTAGGTAAGATAATTATGTGAGTTCAGTTCTTGTGAATTATACTGTCATACAAATTATACTGCTTGGCTGACTTGCTTATTATTCACAATTACTGCAGTCATGTTTATCTGAGAAGTGAGAAATATGCAATCATTCCATGCTGACGACTTCTTTATAGCCTTTTTTTTTTTTTTTTTTTTTTTTTTTTCCTTTTTTTTATAAATTTTTTTTTTTTTTTTTTTTTTTTTTTACTACTGGCTTTCAAAAATAGTTTCACACTGCCTTTTATGAGCCAAAAGTGATTCTTGCCAAAATATACCTGATGCTGGGTGGCCAATATTCATGTGTTGTTTACACTGCGCTCAATAAGAGCTCAGTGGTTCTCTAGGTCAACAGTTTTTGCTTGATTGGTAAGGAGGACTTTCAAGCGGCTTAGTGGCAGTCCTTGGAATTTGGGGATGGGGGGTATTAGGGGTCAAAACTAGTCTGTTAAATTAGAATGCAGTATGCATTGATGTGTCCAGTCGGTGAGATTGTGTGTAAACACACACCTTGAGTGTCTGAAGACTGACATATTTATAATAATCTATCTTTAAACACCCCTATTTTACATGTAAATATATGTCACATTTCAGCGCGAATATGATTGCATGAGGTTCTGCATAACCCATCTCGTGTTGTATGAAGACTACTGTAGATGGGAATTTAGTCTGGTAGCTCCTCGATTCCGATAAAAGCAAATTCCGGTCTATTGAAGTCCGTTATATCGAGGTTTTACTGTATTCAGAAGTTGTTGCTTGAATGTTCGTAAGTAGGAAAGTAACTAGGCAAGTGTTTCACTTTGTTACTGAGAATCGTAAACAGTATGGCAGTAATATTTACTTCCATTTAAGGCTTAAGATGTTGAGGAAGTATTGCAGCCAAACATTGTTTGGTAAACAGATTACAGAATTAGATATCCAAGCATTGTTTTAACATTCATCAATGACTTGGTTATATGGTGTGTTTTGACCTTTGAATGCTCTCTGACAAAGTACTTTCAGATGAAAGTGATTGCAGATTGCGTATTATATATATTATCAGGTGCAGGTGTGTTTTTTAAAACCATTACATGAAGTAAGAGATATTCTGAAGTGAGGGATCTCAGTGATCATCCCACCCACCCCAACTGTTGCAATTTATTCACCGGTACAGAGTGGATTGTACAATATTTATTATTAAAGGATTGCTAGACTGTAGTGTCTGAAAGTAATGGACTTCCTCTACATAAATGAGGTCAGCTTTCAGTAGAGTTTCACTGTGTGAATGTAAGGATGTTTTGTGATATAAGGCATAATTCACTTTGGCATGTGACATGCATACTGTATACTGTACAGTATTAGCACAAATTATATTATACCAGCATAGAGTTTAGTTATTTTACAGTGAAATTGCTTCCTAGAGGTATAGTTTTCTATAATACCAAGATAAATTCAGACTTTTTGTATCGGACAATAACTTATAATGGGCCTTTGACGTAAAGGTGAATTTTTTTTTTATTTATTTATTTTTTTTTAATGTGTCCGACTCTGGGCATAGGCTATACAGCCTGCTATCGTGGCCCAGCAGTCCTCCATACCATACACCTCTACATGTCACCACTTCAGCGCTTAACACCCACCGTCCATATTGAATACATGCTAGGGCTGTCTCATACAGGACTGGTGTATTGGTATTAGCGGGGTTATTTTTACAACGTGTCGGCGGGTCTTCCGGTAGATCAGTAAAGCCTGATTTTAATGAAATTCAAATCCTTAAACTGTTCCCTGCACCAGCGAGGATTCGAACCTGGGTCCCACGGGACTGCAAGCCAACTCTCTACCGATCGAGCTACCACTTCACTTTCATGATATTTGTTTAACTTAATGGGGACATTAAGTGTTTGGCCATGTGGAGAGAATGGACAGTGAGAGACTGACAAAGAGTATATGTGAGTGAGGTGGAGGGGGGGGAGAGGGAGGGGGAGGCCAAGGATGATATGGAGGGATGGAGTGGAGAGGTACATAAGAGAGGGGGGTGTGAGCTGGGAGCAGGGCAGTGAAATGGCAGGGGACAGAAAAACATGGAGGTGATTTGTTTGTGGCCACCCCTTATGGGATTAAGGCATCTGGCAGTAGATAGATAGTATATCCTTTCACAACAAGAGATCAACCTCAAGCCAAATGACATCGTCTGGAAGTGACAAGAGTAAACCTGTAAGATATGTCATTAAAATGAAGGAGATTGAAGGGGTTAAAAAGTTGTTGCTGAAATTTGAGCCAGACTGACTCAGCTGGCTGCTGTGTGCGCACACGCACACACACCTGAGAGAACATACCAGATATCACTCTACCATATTTTTGCCCAATATTTCACAAAAATATTTATTTTTTGTGTTGTACTCTGACATGTCACCCGAATCAGCCAAATGGGCCATGCCATATGGACGTGCTGGGCATTTAAACCGTTACCATTTAATGAATATGCATATCATCACAAAAGCACTTCAGGATATGTTGGCAGTATAACTAATGAATTTATATTAATTTTTTCTAATATACTGATGTTTTTCAGATGTCATAAAAAAATCCTTCTGTTGGCCCTCTTAATGGGGGTTATGTAAAATACGGATAACCAAAGAATTGGATTTATTTTATCACAAATGTACCAGCTATCAAATTTAATTTTTCTTCAGCATTTTATTAATATAAGTTAAAATTCATTGTGAGAAATCCTTTTTTTTTTTTTTTTTTTATGTGTCCGACTCTGGGCATAGGCTTTACAGCCTGCTATCAAGGCCCAGCCGTCCTCCTACATACTACATGTCACCACTTCGGCGCTAACACCCACCGTCCATGTTGAATACATGCTAGGGCTGTCTCATACAGGACTGGTGTATTGGTATTAGCGGGGTTATTTTTACGACATGTCGGCGGGTCTTCTGGTAGATCAGTAAAGCCTGATTTAATGAAATTCAAATCCTTAAACTGTTCCCTGCCCCAGCGAGGATTCGAACCTGGGTCCCTCGGGACTGCAAGCCAACTCTCTACCGATCGAGCTACCGCCTCCCCTAAAACCTGAGAATTGCAACTTACATCATTTGATGCTTAGTGGAAGATTGTGACATACATCACTAAAGTCTGTCTAAAATGTAAGTTATGTGCCTTGTTGTGGTGCAGATAGGTGGCTCATGACTTCGGTTAAATCATGTGGTGGCATTATGCTTTTTTTTGGTCACTCTTCATGACTCATTGCATTCCACCTGCTCATGTTGTATATTTTTATGCTGTCTCCCGAGAAATTTGACTTTCAGATTTGACTTTCAGATTACTTTCCTTGACTATAATGTAGTTGATCTAAAAATTGGCTTACAGTGGGATCTCCCAGTATGCTGGATCTCAATATACAAAACACCTAATATGCAATTTCAACTTGCGAACTGTGATTCTAAAATACAAATCCGTTGTCTGAAAGGAAGAAACTGTTCCTGCTCAGAATGGTAGTATCTGAAGCCATCACCAGATGGCTGATCAATTTTCTGCCCTTTCCCTCTCTCGCGGTGTCTCAAGTCTCAAGACTTAGTCAGTGTCTGCTCTTGCCGGGCCCACATATTGTGGTGTTTTTAGCATTGTACAAGACGGGTTCTTGCTCACCTGTTACATCATGGCCCCACTGCTTCATTCCAAGAACTAGAGGATCATTTGGAGCTGAAAGTGAATGTTACAGGGTTTAATAAGCAAGGTAAAAGGAACTCAGCAACCAGAACTTAGTCTAGGTGAATCGACAGTGAGGAACATTCTCAAGAACAAGGAGCAAATTTTACGAACCTTCAAGACTTATGAATGCCAGCATTGGGCACAGTAAGGTTGCTAATCCCAGAATTATACAAATGGAGCACTACCAAGCACACTATATTCATAGTACTATTATCTTTCTTTGAGCAAAATTCCTTCTGAAAATGGTAGTAGTGGGGAAGTACTGCAAATGACAAAGATAGGGTGATGTGTTGACCATATATGATACATTTGTTTCCATTGATTCAGTGATTTCTAACATGCAAAATTTTCAATATGCGGCGCATTTTGTCGACCATATTCTCGCATATTGGGAGATCCCACTGTATTATATAAATCATTCACCATCCACTCGGTGTAGTGCTGCTCTTAGGTATCTACCCTTTCCTCTCCTCCATCCTTCTTTCCTTCCATCCTCTTCTGTCTTTCTTTCTTTCATTCTTTCCTTGTCCTTCTTCCCATAGGTGACTTTACGCTCCCTCTTCTGTCTTTCTTTCCTTCATTCTTTCCTCTTCTTTCTGCTTGTAAGTGACTCTACTTTGAGTGACAAGCCAAATGGTTTCTTGTACACCAGGGAACCACTTACTGTGCTGGGTGGTAACCATATAACCAAATTATGGCACCTGGTGGTTTAGTGGGTAATTGAGGTGCTCTAGTCGGATTGAGCCTGTGAAGGTTTATATCCAAGGGATGGTTGGGGTTTATTGCTCACGTAATGCTACTCAGGGATGATTGAGGTTGGTCACTCTCATCTTAAATGCCAGGACCAATCTGCTAGCCCCAGGCTCCTATGCTCCTCATGGGGCAACATAGGATTGGATGATGAAGAATGATCTTTTGTCTCATCAACCCCTCCACTTCGGGCTGTTTATAGCGCGGTCATTCTTTCACTACGGGCATTTTTCTAAAAATAGTCTGTTTTCAAACCTTAATATCTCAGAAATGATAGCCGTTAGGAAACAAAGGCCATATTACTCACCAACTCCTCTTCTTGCGAGAGAAAGGACAGGCATACCCCGATGTATGATACCCCTAGATGCAACACCCCGGAATAGTGATTGGGGTAGAAATACCACCCTACCCCGCCTATCGTAGGCCTACCCCCGGTTTTGTGATGGGTTTTTATTTTTATTTTTTTACTGATTTTGATTTATAAACTGTTTTTAGACTTAGATTAATGTGTTTTAGTCGTGGGTGGAGTGAACACTGTCATTCAGGGTACGAATTCTAGCCCAACAGGTGAGGTACAAAACAGTGTGGAGAACTAGGCGACTCAACAAAAAATATTTTATGTTTGACCATTGAACAGTCATCTAACCTATCATGGAATACACAATAATAATTTTAAGTAAATATTAATAATTATGAAAACCTTAGAGTAAATATTTCATGTATTGATGAAAACTGACTTCAATAAATCATGTGCTTACATTCAAGTTGCTCAAGGAAAAACGCTTTGAAAATACGGAGAAATTTCTGAATGTTGGAAAATGTGAGAGAAGAAAATAAAAGAGCTCTTTAACCAGATCAGTAGCTAAAATGACATAAAGAGGGGCTATTGAAAAGGATATCCCGATCGCATCATCGATCATTAAATCATGTGTTTACATTCGGGTTGTTCAAGGAAGAATGCTTTGAAAACACAAAGGAGTTTCTAAACAAATGTTGGAAAATAGGAGAGATGAAAATAAAGGAGCTCAGCAGCCGAACAGTAACAAAAACAACATAAAGGGGGACCTTTGTAAAGGCTATCCCAATCGTATCATTGATCGATAAATCGTGTGTTTACATACAGGCTGTTCAAGGGAAAACACTTTGAAAATACAAAGGAATTTCTAAATAAATGTTGGAAAATAAGAGAGAAGAAAATAAGGGAGTTCAGCAACCAGAACAGTTGCAAAAACGACATAAAGAGGGGCCGTTGAAAAGGCTATCCTGATCGCATTATCGATTGCATTCCCTGTCAAAATATCAACGATTCTCCATCACAACTGTTCGCATATTGGACGACTCTGCGTCATTCATTATTATTATGCATAACAGATGTTTATTTAACTGTCCTAGGACCGTTTGATGGTGGGATTGTATACAGTGCTGCTGCTGCTTCTCTACTGAGTTTGAATACGAGTCAGACATCGAATTCTCCAGTGACCTTGACTGGGTACAAACTAGATGGGCACTGGTTTTAGGCTTAGGTTAGCTTCTTTTACAGCTGTTAGGCCATTTAGATTGGATTTAAACTTTTTTTGGATTCATTTGGGTGGGTTTAGGAATTGGTTGGGGGGGAAATTCAAGACTAAAAAACTCATCCCTATACTTTACATGTTAAATCTACCCTGAGATATGATACCCTGCTTAGCGATGGGTTTTTACTCAACCAGTTGCATTGTTAAACCAGGGTATACCTGTATCTTCAAGTCTGTAGGTCATTGTGTTGATGAGTAAGGACGTGTAAGAGAAATAATGTTTGGTTTGCGAAGCCGGTTGCGTTTGTGCATTTCTGCGTAGCCCCAATTTTGGCTTAGCTCTCAGCATGATAACTTCTCCATTACTAGATAAACTAGACACGGTGGCGTCCACGGCATGCCCTATGGCATTATCACTGAGTCCTTTCCTAGTATCCTTGGAAAAAGGCTTGACAGGGGCGTATGAGGCAAGGTGTCCATGTGAGACAGGAATGTAATCGGATGAGTGGTTTAATCCCTAGAGTCTGCAAATCCCCAGGCCTGTCACCCTAGTCACAAAAAGGCATCAGTTATTCAACTTTAACCAAGGTAAAATTTTCTCTTACTGATTTGAAGAACTTGAATTTACACACCTGAAAATGCCAAACTCAATCCCCTACGCCTAATTGTTACCACAAAATCGACTGTCAGATATTTTAATAGTTACCCATCGCGTCTGAACAAAATAGGAAAATTTTGGCATGTACCAATTTCTTGCCTCATAACCTTACAAAAATCACCCAGATCAATAGGAAACGTGCCCAGGTGTGAAACAAGCTGTATGAGTGTGCACAAAAAAGATGGGGGAAAAAATTACCTTTGCCATACAAGATAAAGATACAGTACACCCCCCTAGTACATGCTTATATGGGTGGCATAGGTGTTTGCATACTAGGAATTCATGTAGTAGGAATACATAAACTAATGGGAAAATTAACATATGAGCAGCACCCCCCACTATCAGTGACCTTTTTGGCCTGTTTGAGGGAAAATATCGTTTTCGTTTTTCTTTTTCGTTTTTGAAGGCTCCAACATGCTTGCATGTGTCGGCCTTGGTCACCTAATGGCGGCTCTCCACGCTGCTCGATCTCTGGCAGCCTCCCTATTCAGTCCCTTAACCCTTAAGTCACATTTAATGACCTCGTCCCATGTCTTTCTCGGTCTACCCCTCCCAACCCCTCCCCCAATATTAACACTTCTCACCCTCTGTACCCAATTATCATCCCCCATCCTCTCCACATGTCCAAACCACCTCAGCCTACCTCTCCTCATCACAGCACCAATACACTCCAGTCCCATCCTACCTCTCAACTCTTCTATCGTAAACCCAGCCCCCCCAGGCCTTGCACGCAGGGACGCACTGCACATCCACCTAATCATTGTCATTTCTGTACGTTTAAACCTGCGAATATCTTCTTCCTTTACTGCCCAGGTCTCACTACCATACAGCATCACACTCCTAACACATGCTGCATACAAAGACCCCTTAGCACGTAAGGAGAGTCCTCTCAATGTCAGGAGAGGCAACAGCTCCCTGAACTTCTTCCAACCACTTCTCACTCTAGCAACCGAGCTAACTCCAGCCCCACCTCCGGCACATAACATGTCTCCCAAATAACAAAACTCCTCCACACACTCAAGAGACTCACCTGCAAGTTCAACCCTCTCACGCCTAACAATCTCNTCCCCCATCCTCTCCACATGTCCAAACCACCTCAGCCTACCTCTCCTCATCACAACACCAATACACTCCAGTCCCATCCTACCTCTCAACTCTTCTATCGTAAACCCAGCCCCCCCAGGCCTTGCACGCAGGGACGCACTGCACATCCACCTAATCATTGTCATTTCTGTACGTTTAAACCTGCGAATATCTTCTTCCTTTACTGCCCAGGTCTCACTACCATACAGCATCACACTCCTAACACATGCTGCATACAAAGACCCCTTAGCACGTAAGGAGAGTCCTCTCAATGTCAGGAGAGGCAACAGCTCCCTGAACTTCTTCCAACCACTTCTCACTCTAGCAACCGAGCTA
>JAGKTI010037285.1:0-10921 GCA_018397915.1 Birgus latro
CTAACTCACTTCCCATCCTTCTCTCCTTCCCTCCACTCAGTCCTTCCTTATCCCCTTTACCTTCCCTTTCTCCGTCCCTCTATTTTCACCAAGTCTTTCCCTAATTCCCTTTCCTTCCCCTTCTCCATCCATCCACACTCAACTAGTTCTTCCCTATCTTCCTTTCCTTCCCTCCCTCCTTCCCTCCACATTCACCCAGTAATTCTCGTTGTTCCATCCCTTCCTCCTCTCCACACTCAACCAGTTCTTCACTATACCCCTTATCTTGAGCCCTCCTTCACTTTATACTCACCCAGTCCTTCCTTACGTCCTCCCTCCTTCCCACTGCAACTACTCACTTCTTTCCTAAGTCCCTTATCTTCCCTTCCATCAACACTCACCTACCCCTCTAATTTTCTGTTTCCTTCCTTAACGCTTTGATCTTTTCCATTCTCCCCTTTCTTCCATTCCTCTTTCCCTGAACGCTCTTCCACGTTTTGGTAATAGCATATCCGCTCTGTTATGATTTTTTGCATGATGAAATTCTGATATCTGCAACGCAAACCGTCGTGTACCTAGCATTTACACAACCTAAAAACAAAGTAGGACATCACACAATACCTTGTGACACTCCACTATTAACATGCTGTCTTATTTTTTGGCCATTAATTTCTTTTTTCTTATATTTAGTAAGCCAATTATCAATCTGCCTGAGCAAACTGTCGCCGAGACTATGCACACTAAGTTTATGAGAATAATTTGTGAGGGATATTTATCGTACACTTTCAAAAATTTGAGATACAGGCAGTTCCTGACATAGGAAGTTCCGACTTACGAGATTTCGGAGAAATATGCCAAAAGTACAAACGCTTCATTTACCAGTTCTTACCTGCGCACCAAATACTACTTAAGTTGCCATAGATGCGACCCCTTATCAGAGCCAGAGTGTCATGATTGCTGCTGTAATGAGTGGGGTGTTGACAGCTACCGTACTGTGTGGGAGTGTGCTGACATTCACTGACAACAGTAACAAGAGACTGAATGGTTGTTGCTGTGTATTGATTACACGTTCTGTATAGGTGCATAACGAGATTGGTGAGTGATACTCAGTGTCTCCGGAGGTAAAATTAGACTTCGAAACAGATCTGACTTACGCACAAACTTCAGCAATCAATTATGTTCGTAAGTTGGGGACTGTCTGTATACGATGTCAACAGATTGCATTTACAGCACATATAAAATGCCCTATTCTTTTCCTATGTTATTCCTTCTCCTCTCTCCTCCCTCCTTCCACACTCATCTTATCCTTCCCTATCCCATATGACTTTCAATCCACCTTCTGTTTTCTTAACCTTTTTCCGGCTTTTCCTTTTCTGTCATCCTTCCTTTCCCGTCCCCTCTTCCTTGTCTTTCTCCTAATAATTCCTTCATATCTCATCTGACTTCCATTCCCTCTATTACTTTTCATACCTCACTCAGTTCTCACTATTTCTATCATCCTCTCCAATCTTTCCTCTTTTGCTGACAGTCTTCCAGTCATTCACCATCCCCTTTGGCTTTTCATTCTTTTCCTACATATTTGTTACTCATAGTTCCCTCGTATCAACCACCATTCCCTTTACCATTCACTCCATCCACTTCCTTTCTCTCCTCCCTCTTTTCCTTTGTCAAGCACTGTTAACAAAGAAGTATAATTTTCCCAGAGGTTCACTGGAAATCCACCCGAGTAATGTTTTTTTTTTCTTTTTTCAATGTTACGGCGCAAGTGGTAATTCTATCTAACTCAAAATTCCCGCCATATTGCCTTAATCTCTTCCTTACGATAACTGACTTTCTATTTTTTTTCTCTTATTATCACCAGAAAATATTGCTCAGTTTATTACATAGGAAGCCCTCTTAAAGAGAAGGGTAAAACTTGTTCCAGTTAAGTACTTAAATTCAACCTCTTCACTACTTGGAAAAATAGTTTGCGGGTTACAGAAATTGAATATGATCTTCATTTCCCTCTCACATTCGCCCTGGGTCACTCAATATTCAATCTCATCCTCTTACCTCCATCCTTGTTCCTAATCTCTCCCTTCCATCCCGCATTTTTCTATCCACACTTATTTGTTCTGTCCAATCGTCCATCTCGTTTTATCCTCTCCTCTGCCCTCTCCTTCTAATATCATGCATTTTCTTTCCGCTCGACTCTTTCCTGAATGCACAATTCTTTCTAACTAGTCTTATCTCGAACCTCCTCTTTTCATTTGTTATTTTCTTTCGTTTTTCCTCCTTCTCTCTACCTCTTCCATCTTCATCTCATTCAGCCCTCTCCATTCCCTCCTATCCACATGCAAAATTACCTTCTAACTCTTCTTGTCTCCTTCATCACCGTCTCTTATGTACCTCTTTCCATTTCTCCCGCCATCCCTTCTCCCCTACCTTATCCATCTTCATCTCCAAATGCACTTTTCTCTTCTACCTTCCCTCCTTCCCTGTTCCTCTTCCATCCCCCCCTCCAACGTTTCCACTCTAGCATTCGTGTCTGCAGAAATGTCGTCAGATTTATCCCATAGCTCTTAAACCTTCCATCTTCATCTCTCCTAAATGCTTCTTTTTCTTCTACCTTCCTTTCTCACCTATTCTACTCTCGCCTCTTCCTGATCCGTCTCCTCTCCAGAATTCCTCTCATCACAAACCTTGTCATTTATCTCATTCCTTTACCTCTTCTGTCCTCTACTATTTCAAGTGCACTTTTCTCACTTATTTTCTCTTCTTCCCTATTCTTCACTTCATTTCTCCCAGTGCACGTTTCTCTTCTACCTCCCCTTCATCCCTACTCTTCTCTTCATCTTCTCCCAGTGCACTTTTCTACCTTCCCTCCTTCCCTAATGTTCTCTTCATCTCCCAGTGAATTTTTCTGCCTTTCCTCCTTCCCCGATCTTCTCTTCATCTTTTCCCAGTGCCCTCCTCTCTTCTACCTTCCCCCGATCCCTATTATTTTTCCTTTGCTCCTTCGTTTCCTCCAGCATTCCTCTCCGCACAATTCTCGTCACATTTATCCCTTTCCCTCGGCCCCCATCCTGTTTGCTCTCCTCGCCACAATCAAACCAACACCTCTCCCTCACAAGCACAACTTCCTATTATGCCCGTGACTAAGAATTACTGAACTTGGGAGACAGGAAGAAAAATTTTTATCTTCCCTGGTGAACTCAAGTGTAAAATCCTTTCTTCTTAAGCCTCCAACAATCCTCAGTTATCATTCATGGCTGCTTAGACTTCTTGATTTTTAATTCCGAGCTGGTGAGGCGCGATAAGAAATGACAGGTACTCGACAGAAAAAAGAAATAATTTTTTGACAAGTTTTCCCTTCAGGTTTTGCACACTTTCGGGTTCCTCTTCCCCATATGCATTCAAATTTTCGTCAGGTTTCATCAGTTTTCAAAGTGACGATGATCTAACTTTACATTCCAAAAACCAGCGGTAAAATTGAAGATAATTATAGTCTCTTCTCTCCGTGCTTGCCGTTCCTTCTCTTCGTTCTTGCCGTTCCCGTCTTGCTGATGTACCGTCCCAAAAGCAAGCTAGTCCCCTCTTGCATTCTACATAGAAGGGATTATCCACTCGCGCTCTGTGACATGCAAGAAATACGCGGATTATATTTTCGATTATATTTCTCTCTTCTGTCCCCAGTGTTAATGAAGAAGAAACACCGAATACCAGGAACTCATAAAATATTCCAACACACACAAAACATATAGAGTTTAAATGATTACAAAGAAAATAATGCATGGGTAAACAAATCAATAATAGACACAAATAATATATACAAATAACTTCTGCACCTTGTTAATGACCCACCACCGACTTCCTCTACTGTTTTGGCATGTCAACAAATTCATCAACATACTGACATGCGCATACTCATCACCACTGGATATCTGCTTATCTTACATCCATGTGAAGGACAGAGTAACAAATCCGATCCCTCACACACACACACACAAGCATATTTCTTTCCATGGATCCACAACAGTATCAAAATTGCCTTGATACGCTTTCGTTCGATTATCTTTTTTTCCAATTCTGTTCTCCCTACAATCAGACGATTTGATGCAGCTTAGGAAAAAATCCTTTTGTTGTGGGGGACAGTCAGTCTCTATGAACCCTTCCTGTGCTATGACATTTTTAGGCTATTCTTTTTTATATGGAAATCATTTTATTTCACTGAGGAAAGATCTGTCGCACTAAGGAGGCTAAGGAAAGTCGGGGAGGGGAATGGTGGGGATGGGGAATGTCAACACGCTTTGCAGTCGTGGAAAAACCCGGCGTTGACTTTTAACAATAACATTAAAAGGTGAGTTGGCAGGTATATGAACGGTGGGGCCCTGAGACTGCCACCCTCCCCTCACGACCGCACATCACTAACGTTTCCTCTCACAAACACAGCCGTAAATCATATTATTTTTCACAGCGCATCACCCATGGATTCTTATACTTTCAGTATGATAATGCCTTCTGTTTTATTCTCTTCTTTATCTATCCGTCTACTCAAACAACTATGTATATATCTGTCTATCTACCAGATGTTTATCTATTGCCTGACGTCGCTTCTCTGACGGGTGCTTTTCTCCGTTACTCCAAAATTATTTTATTCAGCTGATTGTAGAAATCGTTGTTGGGGTAAACAAGACTCCATTAACACCTGGAGCACGATTAAGTTCTTTCCTTTTATTCTTATCATGACTTGATGAGTATATCCATATTAGGGGAGATCTCTTGTAATGAAACGGTTATAGCAACAATGCTCACTGCGTACACCAAAAATTTCTTATTGTTATATCGATATGCACTGATATTTTATTGTACATCACCAGCACTGTTACACACACACACACACACACACACACACACACACACACACACACACACACAGGTATCCATCACCTAACTTTCACTGCATATGCCAGCACTTTCCCACACACACCAGTACGTCAACTTAATATTCTTGTACATCACGAACACATTCATACCCACACACGAATACATCAGCTAAATTTTACATCACTACATCCGTGCTAAGGCAACATGAAAATATATTTGTCTGACGTTCAAGGCTGTTTTCCTCAGGCCTTTCCAACTGTTTGCAAATATTAACGAAATATTTGACACAACGCTACGCCGCCATGACTCGCTAATGCGGGGAATACTCAAAGTTCCGAGAGTTTTACTAATGATAATATATACCCTGAATCTTTCTAAACGGACCTGAAATCTGATAACCCCTGTCAGCCCAAGATCGTAGTTTTTGTATAATTCTTGCTACCTCAGGATGAATTTATTCACCTTAAAGGAGACACTGCAAAGTAGAGGGCACAGACATTGCTTTCACTGCAAACTACTTCAGTGCGAAAGCTCTTTCATGAACTGAAATCGTAAGGAGGCAGGAAATATAATACAAATAAGTGTCATAATATGGCGGCGGCAGCAGCAGCAGCAATGGCAACGTCGGACTCATCTAAACGTCACCTTGGTAGAATGCAAGCTGAAGTTGCCCTTCCCTTGCAGTTCATCATCCTCGTTTCGGGGACAGGGAGAGAAGTGAGGGACATCTGTACAACCAGGCAGCAAAGCCACCCGCTCATACCGGCGCCACCTCGAGAGGGTGTCCCTTTCCAACATCAGGTCATCACTTCACCCCGATGACGTATTATTGTTGTACTCTGCTACCTTCACATGGTTTTATTCGACTTGATAGACGCTTTTCGAAATGCAGCAGCTAGATAATGCCCTCATTAACCCCTTCACTTTTAGAATTACTTCCTTAAATTGGATAAAATCGTCCGGTGATTGTCTCATCAAAACAAGAAGTGCGTCATCGTGGTGAAGTGATAACAATATATGGACGCAACTGTTAGTCTCTGAACAACTCAGGGCAATATATTAGGTAGCACCTCTTCCTTGGCGAATTTTTTTATTTTGCATGATACATTTCTGTCCTCTTGTGTGTTACTGGGGCAATCCAGTATTATAAAACACAAATAAAATAAAAAAGAATACCAAAATGTAATATGTAAAATAAACCTGTAAGAAAAAAGTGCACCTGAGTCACCTGTGGCACCTAAAATACGATCCTTACGATCACGATATTCCTTCACAGCAAGCTGGTTAAGTCATGCATTACTATTCTTAAACCCTTATGAAGGATAACGACTTTATATTTTTTCCAGTTAATGCCAAGTGATTTTGCTCATTTTAGAAGAATTCTCTCAAACTGAAGTGGCTATAATATTCTACATTAACCCCTCTAATGCGATTTTTTTTTTGGGGGGGGGTAGGAGAGTACCGCCTGACGAGACTATTCAGTCAAGAACTAAAGAGGATAACTCTAATAAACAATAAACATCTACTCTCTTTAATATCTTAAGTCTAACGACGTATTAAAATATTCTTATTACTTTCAGACGACATTATTCAGTTCAGAAAAGACTTTTCGGACGAGGAAGTTATACACATCTATCGCAAACTCCTTCACAACAAAAGTCCTTCCCTACGATAAACAAAATCGTCCGAAGGTAACAAAAATGAGCTAACAGAACACGTCACCTGATTCGATGGATCAAGTACGGTACTGCATAACAATATCCTTTCACCCATACGATACAACCACATCGATCAATCTGCATGTACAGACTTCCCTTCACCTCTCAGTTGCGATGCCTTCCGTCCTTCCACCTGGGTAAAAAGAGCTCCCACTCGCCCCTTAACACGAAGCCTTGACCTTACATCAATCACGCCCCTATTTGCAGTCACAGGGAAGCACCGAGTCTCAGAGCGTCGGCAGAGTGTAGAGGAGGGACGCGGGGATACACAAGGCGAGTACACTTGATGGGGTATGAGTGAACGTGTGATGAGACTGTGCCGTTATTCTTGGCTTGGAGTGCTAGGTCAGACTTAATGGGAGGAGGAGGAGGAGGAGGAGGAGGAGGAGGAGGAGGAGGAGGAGGAGGAGGAGGAGGAGGAGGAGGAGGAGGACGACGACGACGACGACAAGAAAAAAAAACAACAGCTACAGCAATAACAAAAAAAAAAACAGGTAACGGGACGAAGGAAGGAAGAACAATGACAAGAACACGTATGTAGATGAACGTCTATAAACGAAGAGAGAGAGAGAGAGAGAGAGAGAAATACCATATACACATGATTAGCACAACAGAGGACCCTTCACTTACACAATCCAACACCCTTCTACTTATACCACACCGAAATTCCCGGGTGAGCAAGCGTTTCACTCCCTCCATTAATCTCCCTGTCTCTACACCTCTTCAGCGCCTCCTACCGCCCCGTGAGGCCGTCGGGAGGGTGCCAGTGGACGCCCATACAATAGAACAGGTGTCTGAGGGAGGAGCCGCCCCACCCGGATAAGGCAGAGAGGCCATCACACTCCGTCGCTCAGGCTTGTTGGCCCATTACGGCGGGGCATCGCGTTCTATTCCCCCTCCCCCATAACCCATCCAACTAACCCTGCCTATCTCTCTCTCTCTCTCTCTCTCTCAGCTTTCCTCTTGTCCTTTTTCTCCCACCCTCATTCTCTTCACAACTGTACGTTCTTATGCTCGTTCTCTCCTGTTCTCTCGATTTCTTTCCTCCCTCCTTTCTTCTTAACCACCCTCCTTCTTTGCTCTATTTTTTCTCTCAGTTTCTCTCCCTCTTTGCTTCCTCGTTTCTCGCATATTCTTTTCTTCTACTTCTCACTATCTCCCTCTTCTCCTCCCTGTCACCTTCTGCCTCTCTCTTCATCACTCCTTATCCCCTACTTTCCCCTCCAGCTAACACTTCTTCTCTCTCTCTCTCCCTTCGTAGATTACTCTCCTCTTCCTTTTTCTCTTCCGTGTTCTGACCCTCAGCCTATTCTTCACTCATGTCCTTCCTCTCATCCCCACATATTGTATTCTCTCTTCTATTTTCCATAAACTCAACCCTTCTTCCTCTCCTGTCTCTTATTCATCAATCCGTCATCTGCACTTCTCTCTTAGTCTCGTCTTTCCTAACCTCATCTTCCTCAACCCAACCACCTACCTTCCTCATCCCTCTCAACTTCCCCACCTCTCTCCATTCCTGTCCTTCCCTTTGGCATTTCGTCTCCTCTCCTTTTCCTCCCAGTACTCCTCCCAGGCTCTCCCTTCTGGCCTCCCATACCCGGCACCATTTGTCTTCCCCCAGTAATGATAGTTCACTCTCTCTGATGAGCCAGACCTCCTAATGTTTACACTACACCTGACCCAGCTACACGCTCCTTACCAGCACACCCGCCACGCCACTACACCCTCTCCCTACCACAACATTACTCTGCCATAACGCCCTTCTTTCACCACAATGCCTACTTAATGCACCATCTTCTTATCACACCTATTCCTCTCATCACAACAACCTCCTCTCACCATAACATTCCCCTCTCACTGCTACACCCTCCTCTCGCCATGTCATCACAACACCCTCCTCTCACAACATCACCCTTCTTTCACCATTGTTCCGTAACACAACATTCACCTCTCATCACATCATCCTCTCACCACAACACCCTCCTCTCACAACACCCTCCACTGACTGCAATACCTTCCTCTCACCTTTCCTAGTACTACACCTCCACTTCGTCACACGTTCCTCTCACCACCACTTCCCTTTACCACAACACCTAACTCAACAGTAAACCTAGTATGGATCATTGAAAAGAAATGTCCCTCATTTAACTTATCAGAGCGTATAATACAAGAGGCACTGAATCAAATTTGTTTGCAAATGTCAAAGAACACAGTAGTAAAGAAGGTGATAAATACGTCATAAGTAATCAGTAACAGTTGAATTATAATAAGTATACCTGCTGCAAGAAAACACACGACATTTCGAGTCTATTGAAGCCAAACATCTCAATGATCGAGTCGTAAACATATGGAAAACATTACCCCGATAAGGTGTGGTATTTCATACTGTACTGACTCTGAAATATCGTGCGGACAAGTATCTTAATTTGACTCCTGTGTTAAATTCAGCTACATGTAGTTAATGTTGAATAGTAAACAACTCAGCAGCTTAATGTTTATAAGAAGTGGCAGTTGTAGTACATAAGACATACTTTTTCTTCTGCACAGACAACGAAGGATGAGGTTAAAGCAAACAAAGAATGCACTATCGAAATGAATATTTAGTGTAGTTTCCCCTGCAGACTAAGATACACCAGAATAATATTTTCTACGCACCTCTTCCAATGCAAGTTACTTTATTTCTATACTGCATAGCGGTCCTCAACTTATCCACGCTTGTTTCGGCCAGACGAACTTAAAGTCGGAGAAAGAAAAGTTGTCTCCTTTACTATCCATAGATATCAAAACCGTACCCTGTTCCCTAACAAGAAGTCCTGTAGGGTGAAATTACTCTACGGCGGTACAGTTTCCACTAGACAGAATTTTGCACCTACATCATTCATCATCCATACATGTGGCCGCAACATCCTTCAGGGTAAGGTCCTCTAATCCCTGCCATCACACTTCACATCCCCCTCCCCAGCATATGACCACTGATGTATTTTATCAGCACGGAAGAGCCGCTTTACTGGGCACATATTTCAGACAGCAACAATACGTGTCTGTCATGGGCCGTCACTTGCTCGTCTTTTGCCTCGTCACCTTCGCATGGCGTTGAGGACAGGGGTAACGTGGAAGATTAGGTGGGATTAGCACTGGGGAAGACGGGGTGACTGTGGTGTGTGCCAGAGAAACTGAGATGGAAGGAGGGTTAATTTTAGGAGGGAAAAAACAAAAAATGACATTTGGGGTGGAAGACGGTTATACAAGGATGCTTTTGGAGATGGACTGGGAGCGAGGTGATAGTAGGGTGAGACACAGAAACAGGAGTTGCAGAGTATGATATTTGGGATGGGTGAATGAAACTGGAGGTGATGTAGGAGACAGAGTTGGTGGTTGAAGAGATGGGATGGCAGTAAGGTGAGACAGACAGCGGGTTGGGGAGGATGATATTTGGAGTGAGACAGGGTCATACCGTGGAGATGGAGGACATGGAATGGAAGTAGTCGTGGGGGAGGTGGAGTTATAGTGAGATAAGACAGGCTGAGGTGGGAGAGGGTAATTTTTGGAGTGAGAGAAGCTGGTACTTGTAACGTGGGAGAAGCGGTGGGGAGAAGTGTGAGGCCGTGGTGGGAGAGGCTGATCTGTTGATGGGAAAGACTGAACAAGATTTTGGAAGCAGCAGGATATGAAGCTGCGTTATATGGGGGAGGGACTGAAAGACTGAAATACTATAAAAACACCTATGGGATAAGTAAGCCAGGGAGCCGAGTGGGACATGGACGGGATATACAAAGAAATCAGGTAGCGCTGGCATGCAAGGGAGAAGGACTGAGAGAGGGCCTCGGATCCTCATAAACAGATTATAAAAACACCTAAGTGAGTGCGGAGACTTGACCTCTCCCCTGACCTTCGCCCCCTCGAGCACACCAACCAACCGCAGCGACGGGTCAGGCAGCCAGTCGCAATCCAGATCCCCCTTTCTCTCGATTTCGATTGGCTAGCGACGAGGGCACAACTTCTGTCTGGGGCCAATCCGGCGAGAAGTGGTATCCTCGTTGAAGATGAAGATCCAGATGCGTAAGAGGCGGTGAGCAAAAAAGGGGACCACCATTTCCCATTACGAATATCATACAAAGTGGTGGATCTTCCCCTGCATGCGGCTGTTATCTTTAGCTATTATCTTACGTGTTCCAAAGCATCCTTCGGTACTTAATTTGGCTGTCAGATGGGCCTTTGTACTTAATTACCATGCCTGACACGGCCGGCAGCTGCAAATGACCAGGCTGTGTTTTCATCTCACGTTCCTTTCCTGGGCGGTGATCTCTCTCTCTCTCTCTCTCTCTCTCTCTCTCTCTCTCTCTCTCTCTCTCTCTCTC
>JAGKTI010037286.1:0-10921 GCA_018397915.1 Birgus latro
AGCAATCAATATCATTCAATTATTTCCTCCAGACCAATCTGTGGTCTACCAGCACATCCCAGCAATCAATTTCGATCAATCATATCCTCCAGACCAATCTATGGTCTCCGAACTCCTAGCAATCAATATCGCTCAATTATTTCCTCCAGACCAGTCTGTGGTCTGCCAACACCTACCAATCAATATCGTTCAATCATATATACAGACCAATCTATGATCTCTCAACTTCTACCAATCAATTTCGATCTATCATTTCCTCCAGACCAATCTAGGGTCTCCCAACTCCTCCTATCACTTTCGTTCAGTCATATCCTCCAGACCAATCTGTGGTTTCCTAACTCCTCATACCAATCAATTTTGATCAGTCATCCTCCAGACCAATCTGTGGTCTCCCAACTCTTTCTATCCATCATATCCTCCAGACCAATCTGTGGTTTCTCAACTCCTGACAATCAATCATTCACTCCAGACCAATCTGGTCTCCCAACTCCTACCAATCAATCTTTTCCTCCAGACCAATCTTTCTGGTCTCCCGACTAATATTTCTTCACTCTTCCTACCAATCATTCCTCCAGGTTAATCCATCTGGTCTGCCATTAATCTTGACTTCTTACCATTCAATCCAGACAAATTTTCTGGTCTCCCAGTTTTTTCCTCACTTCCTACTAATCACTCTGACCTTCCAAATAATATTTCTTGACTCATACCAATCACCACAGACCAACGTTTCTGGTCTGCCAACAAATTTTCTTGGCTCTTCCTATCATTACATCTCTCTCCCTCTAGACCAATCTTTCTGGTCTCCCAAGTAATGTCGACTCCAGACCAATCTTTTTTTTTCCCCCTATCAGTCATTGCCTCCAGACCTATCTATCGTCTCCCAACAAATTTCCCAACCACTTTCGATTAGTCATATCCTCCAGACCATTCTGTGGTCTCCCAACTCCTCCTACCAATAAATTTCGATCAATCATTTCCTCCAGACCAATCTGTGGTCTCCCAACTCTTACCAATAAATGTCGATCAATCATTTCCTCCAGACTAATCTGTGGTCTCCCAACTCCTACCAATAAATGTTGATCAATCATTTCCTCCAGACCAATCTATGGTCTCCCAACTCCTACCAATAAATTTTAATCATTTCCGGACCAATCTGTGGCCTCCCAACTCCTACCAATAAATTTCGATCAATCATTTCCACCAGACCAATCTGCGGTCTCCAACTCCTACCAATAAATTTCGATCAATAATTTCCTCCAGACCAGTCTCTAGTCTCCCAACTCCTACCAATAAATTTCAATCATTTCCTCCAGGCCAGTCTCTGGTCTTCCAACTCCTCCTACCAATAAATTTAGATCAATCATATCCTCCAGACCAGTCTGTGATCTCCCAACTCCTACCAAAAAATTTCCATCAGTCATTTCCTCCAGACCAGTCTCTGGTCTCCCAACTCCTCCTACCAATAAATTTCAATCAATCATTTCCTCCAGGCCAATCTGTGGTCTCCCATCTCCTCCTACCGATAAATTTCGATACTCATATCCTCCAGATCAGTCGGTGGTCCCCCAACTCCTACAAATAAATTTCGATCAATCATTTCCTCCATACCAATCTGTGGTCTTCCAACTCTTCCTACCAATAAATTTCGACCGGTCATGTCCTCCGGACCAATCTGTGGCTCTCAACTCCTACCATTAAATATCGAGTATATCATATCCTCCAGACCTATCTGTGGCTCTCAGCTTCTCCAATCAATAAATTTCAATCAATCAAGTCCTCCAGCCCAATCTTTCTGGTCTCCCAACTAATATTCCTTGACTCTTACTACTAATCATTCCCTCCAGACCAATCTGTGGTCTCCCAACTAATCTCTCAGCTCCTATCCATCAGTCATTCCCTCCAGACCAATCCGTGGTCTCCCACCTGATCTCCCAACTCCTATCCATCAATCATTCCCTCCAGACCAATCTCTCTGGTCTCCCCAAACTGACTCTTCCTGGCAATCACTTACTCCAGACCAATTTTTCTGGTCTCACCTAATCTTTCTTGACTCTTCCTACCAGTCATTCCCTCCAAACCTAAATTTGTGGTCTCCAAACAAATCTCTTGACTCCCATCATCAATCTCGACCAATCTTTCTGGTCTCTACTAATCTCTCAATTCCTATCCTCCAATCTCGACCAATTATTCTCTCTAGACCAATCTTTGGTCTCACCTAACTTATTTTGACTTTTCCTGTCAGTGATCCTGCAGATGAATCCTTCTCGTCTGCCAGCCTATCTCTTGACTCTTCCTTACCAGTTACTCCAGACCAATGATCTGGTCTCCCAGCTTATTTTCTCTCAACTCCTGTCATCAATCTCGACCAATCATTTCCTCCAGACCAATCTTTGGTCTCCCCTAATCTATCTTGACTCAATCATTTGTCAAAAAAAAACTTTTGGTCTGCCAGCTAATCTCCTGACTTCTTACCAATCACTCCAGACCATTTTTCTGGTCTCTCAACTAATTTTTCTTGGCTTCCTGCGAGTCACTCTAGACCAATAATTTTGGCCTCCCAACTGGTATTTCTTGATATCATACCAATCACTCAAGACCAATCCTTTCAGGTTTCCCACCAATTTTCTGGTCTCTCAACTAATTTTTTCTTGGCTTCCTGCGAGTCACTCTAGACCAATCATTTTGGCCTCCCAACTGGTATTTCTTGATTTCATACCAATCACTAGACCAATCCTTTCAGGTCTCCCACCTAATCCTTTCCTGACTTTCTATCAATCATTACTCCAGAATAATCCTTCTGGACTGCCAACTAATCCCTTTGATTCCATAACAATCACTCCAGACCAATTTCTGATCTCCCACCAATTATTTTTCTTGACTTTCTCAAGACCAATCATTCTAGCCTTCCAACTAATCTTTTGTGACTCCCTGCCAGTCGTCCTATCCATACTAACCACTCTTGATTTAAGGCTTTCACTGAATCTCAGATTTTGGCAGTCCTGACTTCTGATTCTTTAATTTGGTTGTCGCAGCTTAAAATTTTGGAAGTTAACTTTGCCGAGGAGATACACGTGCCAAAAGCATACAGTATGCGTAAGCCAGTTGAAAGTGCCCATGGTGGTAGTCGCCGGATGTACAGAACGATAATCGTTAATTAGCTGCTGTAATGGTACCCTGGGCTCAATACTACGTAACGAATTGGTCATTTTACACACAGCGTGGTATGCCCGGCGATCTGATTTTAGGCGTACGCTCAGGAATGTGGGAGTCACTGGGACTTCGTTGATATCGGCGGTACCGCTGCACCTTTTGGACGTAATATAATCCACTAACGGACGCCCTGTTGATTCATACCAGTCACTCCAGACCAACTTTTCTGGTCTCCCAAATACTCTCCTGACTTCCAGCCAATCACTCCAGATCAAATTTTCTGGTCCCAACAAAGCTTTGATATCTGTCTACTGATCTTTCAAGACAAGTCATACCCTCCAGACCAAATTTTCTGGTCCCCCCAACTTAACTTTGACTTCTCCCTACCGATCTTTCAAGACCAACCATACCCTCCAGACCAATCTTTGTGGTCTCCCAAAGAATACCTGCTTGTTCTTCCTACCAATCCGGTCTCTCAACTAATATTTCCTTAACTTCCTGCCAATCACTTACTCCAGACCAAACTTTCAAACCTCTCAATCGCTACTGACTTCCTACGAATCACTCCAGACCAATATTTCTGGTCCACCAACTAAGCTTTGACTTTTCTTCCTACTGACCTTTCAAGACTAATCATACCCTCCAGACCAATCTTTCTGGTCCCCCAAATAATATCGATTCTTACCACTCTTGCAGGTCTCTCAACTATTTTTCCCTGCCAATCACTCATTTCAGACCAATTTTTCTGGTCTCCCAACAAATCCCTACTGACTACCAATCACTCCAGACCAATCTTTCTGGTTTCCCAACAAATTGCCATTGACTTTCCACCAATCACTCCAGACAAATCTTTCTGGTCTCTCAACTGATCTTTCTCATCTCTTCTAGCCAGTCTTTCAATCTCCCAACGAGTCACTACGTCCTCTGCCATCAGGATGCCGTTTCTCCAACTCACACTACGCTCTTTACCCTATCCATTACATCCTTGGTCTAATTTCAGCTGTATCATCTCATCTATAATTCCAGCTCTTCATAAGGATCCTATTATTCAACTGCTTTATTAAATTTATTTTAATTTCTCATAAAGTTAGTATCATTCATTTGCTTCACCTAATCTGCAGTTTAAATTCCCTACGAGTGTCAACTTCCACATTTTGATAACTCAAATTTCTCGTAGGGGTGCCAATCGCAGCACTTCAACGAACAATCAGACGTTTTACCATATCAGTATATTTTTGTCTTGCCAGTCGCCTATTTTAAAATAATTGAACTGCTCCACCTCTTCTGTAATTATTTCTCATACGGATGCCCAGTCGCCATATTTTACATTGAACTGCTTCAAATTATCTGGATGGAAACACTGGATCCACAATGCATAATGAACTTGAGACCATGATAACTTCATGAACAATGCATAATGAACAACTTATCGAGCTGGGGCTGGTACGAAATAATTCACGATCGAGCATATGTGACCCAGGTGCTGGTTTTCACGATGGACACAGTGAATGTCGGCTTTAAAAGAAGCATAAATTATACCTGTTTTGTTAGTGATTCTACAGTAACCATATTATTCACACCATAAGAGTGGAGAAGCCTTGTATGTGGGAAGCCTTCCCACACATGAGTACTGTACTCTATACAGGTGCGAAGAGTTAGTGCCCCTCCCCGTAAAACAACTAAGACAAACGACCACCCTTTACTGGATTATGGTGCCTGACTGTAGGTAGATACAGTCTACAACTGTGCAGGAGCAAAGAAGGCACAAGGTTGCCAAGAATTTACAAGAGATGTAATATTATCTTTCCAAGATAAATCCCGAGAGAATGAAACCTCAAGTATCTTCAACGATGATGCAGGATCGAGGTGGCTATTAGAGGAAATGTTAATGTATGCCTGTTGTTTTGATAGAGGTGGATATTAGAGGAAATATTTATGTATGCCTGTTGTTATGATAAGTGGAAATATTTATATAAAACTTGTTTTGGTTAATTTGAGGAAATATCTAGGCTACGTATCAATAATTTACAGTGACTTATTTACACCATCACTACCACGAACTTAACTGCATTTTCCGCGCAGTTCCCAATCAAAGAAAGTGGTATTTTCCGATGTCTCTTGATGCATGCTCAATTATTATGGTATTCCATTATGTTGTGCAACTGGCACACTCCACAAGTGGATTCCACTACCACAAACACAACTGCATTGTCCCTGCAGCTCCCAATTAATGAAAGTGGCAATTTCAGATCTGGCTCTTAAAATGGCATGCTCAAACAATTATTGTGGCACTCCACATACTGTGCAATTGGCACACTCCGCAAGTGGATTCCACAATTTGTCCGAATGCAGTCTCAATTGTGATGATATTAAGAAGGGTGACCTACCACTGCAACAGAAAACGACTGCAATGACACCTTCTTGAGCTTCACATCTTTTCCACAATTTTGGCATTTAAGGATCGCAGATATGTGAAATAATACAACTGTGGATTCACCATTTTGTTTAAGCATATTGACTAACGTCGAATGCAACTCGAGTTGCCTGTATTTTTGTTTATGTATACGACCATTATTCACTTTTTAACAAAAGACGAACCTCCACAGAGAAGCACCTTACACTTATTTCTACACAATAAAACACAGGCATTTTCATTTTTCACACATTTACTCATTTTCTAGATAGAGATGGCCGAATTGGACGTTCATGGGTTCCCGAGTGATACCCACTTTAAATGTAACTCACATTTTAACTTTTTGTCTTGCCTTATTCAACATAACACACTTCAACTTTTCTAACCTCATTCAGCATACCACTTTCAATTTAGTTTTTTTTTTTTTTTTGCGTCACTTAACGTAATACTTTCACTATAGCGTTTGTTTCTAACCTTAACATAGCCATTTCCATGCGGAAGCATCATCCTCCAACTTTACTTCTGAACTGGTAATCCTTTCTTGCGCTATATTTACACTTGCCAATAACTGTTTGGACCTCCATGGGTCCCCGAGTGATAACCGCTTTAAATGTAACTCACATTTTAATTTTTTGTCTTGCCATATTCAACATAACACACTTCAACTTATTTTCTAGCCTCAGTCAGCACAACACTTTCAATTTAGTATTTGTTTTCTTGCCTCACTTAACGTAACTATAGCGGTTGTTTCTAGCTTTAACATAGTCATTTCCATATGGAAGCATCATAATCAAACTTTACTTCTATACTGATAGATCCTTTTCTGTGCTATATTTATGCTCGACAATAACTTTTTATTTACAATTAAGTTTTAGCTTTAACACAGCATTTTCCACACGAAAGCATCATACTCAAACTTTATTTCTGCGCTGGTATATTCTTTCATGTGCTATATTTACAATTGCCAGTAACTGTTCTTTATTTACTGTATACTTAACAATTACACATTTTCTACACTCCTAATCGGTCTAGGATCTGCATATTGGAGTTCAATATTTACACGTAATGCATCACTTATGGCTCCTTTATTACCACACTTTATACTCACTTAACACTTTTATTTTACTTCCATTTTAGTTTCCAAACACAGCAGCACCATACATACACTTACCGTACCTATAATGGTTCCTTATTAAATGATCCACTTTTTCTATATTTATTCTAAAAATAACACTTAATTCTTCAATTTCTAGTCAGTCTTGCTTCTCACATTTCCACATCAGTTTTCATGTTTGGCCAACTGCAGCACCTGGATACAGAGTCTTTTTTCACCTTAATTTAAGATCTGTTATCTTACAAGCTTTGCATCTAGTCAGCTACTTCCGCCTAATTTTAAAATCCTGTATCAACACTCTCAGTCTAACTTTGCCCAAGTCCAATAACACTTAATTCTTCAATTTCTAGTCAGTCTTGCTTCTCACATTTCCACATCAGTTTTCATGTTTGGCCAACTGCACACCTGGATACAGAGTCTTTTTTCACTTCAATTTAAGATCTGTTATCTTACAAGCTTTGCATCTAGTCAACTACTTCCGCCTAATTTTAAAATCCTGTATCAACACTCAGTCTAACTTTGCCCAAGTCCAATTTTTCCGAACCACTCCTTCCAGTTCTCTTTTCACCGTAACTTCCACTCTCACTTACCTGATCGTTTCCCTCTCAAGCATAGTCTTCTGTACATCACGCACACCCAGTTATCTCATCGCCTACCTTCTAATTCTTCCAGCATTTTCTCCTCAAAAACGACTTGCAATCACTCCCTCCAGACTTATCTTTTGCTAGTCTTCCCACTTGACCCTACCTTCCACTTCCAATCTACTCTTCCTTTCACTTTTTACCCATTATTCATCCTCTCTTCCACCTTACCACTGCATCCTTTCTCTCATTTACTCCCAATCACTCCCGAATCATTACCCTCTTCCACCTAACAAAAATCCTTTCATTTACTCAAAAATATTCAATCCTACGTCATTCCCCTTTCTTTCATCTAACCAATCCATCATTCCTTTCGCATACTCCCAAACAATCATTCTTGAGTCATCCTCTCCTCCACCCAGCAATCCATAATTCTTCTCAATTTCTCCCAAGTACTCATTCTTTTATTGTCACTCTCATAGCTAATTTGCTTTGTCCTAGCTCTCACCCATTCAGTACAAAATTAATTTTGCTCCCAATCCATCTGTGCTCAATCTGATCTTATCTCCAAAATACTCCCTAGCACTGTCCTTTCCCCCACATATAACCCCACCCCCCTCTCTCACTTTACTAATCCTTTCAGCTCACCATCACAGTACTTCCCCAACTCCTCTATCCAAATCTCCAGTAGCCAATCCATCTCTTACCGTCATGTATTTTTTTCCCCCTAGTATTTTCAATTCATGCCAGTCTCTATTCTCACTCTTTTTAACCTTGGTCTCGTTTACTTATGAGGATACATTTATTAAAGAGTGTTACTTGGTGTATTTAAGGCAAATATACATGCACTGAAGACTTAATTTTCCTTTAATGTATCTACACCATCCTTACCACAAAGTAAACTGCATATTCCTCGCAGTTCATCTCCCTCCCACACACTCATTGGTATTTTCATCTTCCCCCCCTCCCCTTCCCCCAGCATAACACTGAATTTCCACACTAAAGCACCTTCCTTGTGCTTATTTCAACGCAGTGGAACACTGACATTTCCATGCCTTACATTTTAACTTATTTTCTAAGTTTACTTACAAGACACTTATTCTTTATTTTCTAGCCTTAGGGAATGTAAAAATTTCACTAAAGTTTTTTTCCTTTAGCACAGCATAAGTTTCACTTTAAAGTTTAATTTTAGCCTGAGGTAACAACACAATTTCCATAGAGAAGCACCTACTTATTTTTTTTTGCACAGGCGGGTTCTTTCTCACTATAGTTACACTAACAATAACTTTCCTTTATTTACACTTAATGCTTACATATTTCCTGCACTTCTGGTCAATGTCCAGGTTCTGGGCATGGAAGCCACACCCTTAAATACTTAACGAGGCACTTACATTTTCTCGCCATATTCAACGTAAAACTTTCACTTTTAACGATTTATTTTCAAGCAGCTGCATAATTTTCACATTAATGTTTACTTTTAGCTGAGCTAACGCAACACTAAATTTTCATACAGCACATATAGATCAATTCCCCCCCCCGGCACATTACACTGACAGTAACTCGCCTTCATTTACACACAATGCTTAAATATTTTCTGGTAAACGTCCAGGTTCTGCACATGGAAGCTACACTTACTGCACAATTATAGGTTCCCCCCCCCCAATGTCTTCATACTAATTTACACTCATATTTACACTTATTTGCAGTTTCAGCACACAGGCACCAAATATACACTTACTACACAACTGGCACCTTTCTTACACTATTTATCCCGATTTACTATTTTCTATAATAATGTAACTTCATATTGTGCAGTATTTGGGATAAGTGGTTACATACAATATGTAGTAGTGTTTGGGGCAGACTACATGAAAATGCAGATTTCGTGTGTGCGGTATGTTGGGGATAGCGTCAAGAGATGTCACGTGTGATAGGACTGATATTGCTGGTGGCCCTAGAGTGAAGTTTTGTTATATGGGAGACATGTTATGTGCCATAGAAGGTGTTCAGGTCTGCAGAATTTGAGAGAAGTGCAAAATTTCCACTGCCCAGCCTGCATAAGAAGAGAGGCGGAGGGAGATGAAGCAGAGGATGCGTTAAAGGTGATTGGGGGCACACTACAGGAAGTGCAGCAGTTCTGCTATCTAGGAGATATATTGGACTGCGAAGTAGAGATGGAGAGATCAGTCAGAACAAGAGTGGCGGCAGCATGGTTAAAGTGGAAAGAAATAGCTAGCCTACTGGTCAACAAACACATACCACTGAGACACAGAAGTAAAATATACGAGGCCTGCATTAGACCAGAATTAATATATGGTGCAGAAACATGGGCTTTGACAGATAGTCTGATGAATGTTCTGAGGAGTACTGATCGTAGAATGTTACGATACATGGCGCAAGTGAGATGGGAGGACAGAGTTTTCAGTGAGGAGGTAGCCAGAAGATGCGGGATGGATCTCGATATCATCTTGAGACAGAAGCGGCTTAGATGGTTTGGTCACGTGAGGAGGAGTGAGGAAGGGAGCTGTGTGAGAATAGCAGAGGAACTGGAAGCGGTGGGACGTCGACCGCCAGGAAGACGTAAGACCTGGAAAAGTGTTGTAACGCAAGATATGGAAAGACTGGGTATTGGAGAAGATTTAATCCAGGATAGGAAGCAGTGGAGAAAACCCATCGCACGTCCAACCCCAGTTTGAATATGGGAACAGAAGGACGAAAAACGAAGATGATGATGATGATGAGACATGTTATGTGCTGGAAGTTGGGCTGGAACTAGCTCTGTGGCTAGCGTAAGAAGTGGTTGGAAGAAGCTCAGAGAGATGTTGCCTCTCCTGACACTAAGAAGGTTCTTCCTCTGTGATTAGAGATCTTCGTAAGCAGCCTGTGTTAGGAGTGTAGTGCCCTCCGGTAATGTGACCTGGGCAGTAGAGGAGGAGGATATTTGTAGGCTCAAGCGTACCGAAATTACAATGTTTAGCTGGATGCGTAGTGTCTGTGAATACGACGCCCCCGCCCGGGGGGGGGGTGTTTACGATTGACGAGCTGAGAGGAAGGATGGGGCTGGAATGTACTGGTGTTTTAGGGCTAGACTGAGATGTTTTGGCATGTGGAGAGGATGAAGGATGACAACTGGGCGCGAAAAGCGAGAAGAATGAACGTCGGGGATAGTGTTGCAAGAGGCAGACCGAAAAAGACATGGGACGAGGCCATACAGTGTGACCGCAGCGATAAGGAACTGAACCGGGAAGCTGCAAGAGATCGAGAAGCGTGAAGAGTTGTCATTAGGTGACCAAGGCCGACACATGCATGTTGAAGCCTTTATAAATGACACGATACGATGTGCAATTCTAGTTGCGTTTTTACTATCCACATCAGCTTTTCACGTGGTTTGGCTCCTGCAACACTTAGGTGTACTGTCATTTTTTACTTTGTCTCACAAACTATGCACTCTGCAGTTTATGTCTGACCGTAAAGATCTATATTACACAGATCTCTCTCTCTCTCTTCCTCTCAGTCACGCTTTGTTCAATCCAATCTATGCCCTACCCAATCCTTGCAGACCTTTTAATGGCCATTAACTCCTAATCTCTTGCAACCAAATCCTTCTGAACATCAAACTCAGTTTTCCCCATCATATCTCCCTACCAAACATTCCTCCATCCT
>JAGKTI010037287.1:0-10921 GCA_018397915.1 Birgus latro
CATGGGCCAAGGAAGAAATGATTAAATTTTGGGGCGGATCCGGATCCGAATCCGTTTTAATGGCAATGGCATTGGCGGAGGTATGCGCTCTCTGAGTGCTTTCTAGCTCATTCACAAAATACGTCATTATCATGTGAAGTGAGTGTATGTTGTACGTGTATAATTTAACTGTTGTTGTAGTCATAATTTTCGTAACCTCATTTCCCACTAAGTGCAGCAGCGAAGGCCCAAGAACAGGAAAAAGGCAAAGCAACGGGAGAACTATCAACTGAGTGCCTGAGGCTGGAGATCAAAGGCCATTCGTCCATGTACTCACCACTCAAGCATTCAAAATTCTTACCCTTCAGGCTTTAAGTGGAGAAGGTGTTAATTAGGTCAGGTGTTAAATTATCCCATGTGTTAACTGTAGTAGGCAATGTAAATCAGGTTAACTAACACAGGTGTTAATTAGCCTAGGTACTTTTATGTTTATTTTACAACACCTGCGAGGCAGCACCACTCCCTTAACAACCAAATTAAAATCGTAATGCCACCCTGTTTATGTGCGTCTCCATACTTTCTGAAAGGAGTATAAACAGGTGTATTTAATGACCTAAAGGAATGGGGAATATCATGGCTGGAAGTGAAAGCAAGAGTGGCCAAGCAACTCTGTTTATAAGAAAAAAAAAAAGAATACTTGATTAACCTGTCAGCAGCGATATGAAGAGGAGTAAAAGTCTGTTATTTCGAGGAAGTATGTGAGAAGTGTGAATGTGAATTGGTACTGGTTGAATGTGAATTGGTACTGGTTGAATGTCCTGGTGTAAATGTACTCGTCTATTTGGTGTAGTGACCATTGATGCTCTTCTTGTTGGTATAGGAGACTCCGTAGCATTTTTTCCTTAGTGATTTATTTTGCGTATTTCACCGTATTATTCTGTAGCGTGTTATTGATATCCTTTTGATATCTACTTAATTTACACCGGCATTATTCCAAGCGATATCAAAGTGTAATGAACAAGATAAGGTGCTTGGAAAAAGGTGTTCAGAAATTGCCTGCACAAACAAGAATACGGCCGATAGATTTCAGAATTTCTCTCTCTCTCTCTCTCTCTCTCTCTCTCTCTCTCTCTCTCTCTCTCCCAGTATAAACATTGGCATTTGGTTCGTATCTTAATATCACTTTCTTGACAACACGAAGCTAGGGTGCAGTGAGCAAAACTAAATCGCTGAGGAAGAGGTGTTAGGAGACCGACGAGAATGCGACCGATAAAGTTGGCAAGCTCTCTCATTAACGAATATAAAGATAATAAATGTACAGTTAGTGGCACAGTCAGCCACCGCGTTGCCTCAATCTGACGCGTTCACCACAGTTATAGACCGGCCACAAAAACGAGAGAGAGAAGAGAGAGAGAGGGGGGGGGGAGTAGCGAGAACAGACATGATTTATCTCCGAACATGAATACGTAACAAGAATTCATATATTGATTTTTTTAAAATTTATTTATTTATTTTCTATTTTTTGCCTCGAGGCCTCTGTTTCCAGGTCCATTAAGGCTTTTGGATGTGGCAGAGGTGATGTACTGGGGGTACCCTTACACCTCTTCATTAGCGATTCATTCAGACATTATAGTATCCTTTTTGTAGGTTATTAATGCATATTCTCTCTCTCTCTCTCTCTCTCTCTCTCTCTCTCTCTCTCTCTCTCTCTCTCTCTATCTCTATCTCTCTCTCTCTCTCTCTCTCTCTCTCATTGTTGTTTCCCTTTATAAATAACATACAAGAGAATGTTAATATAATAAGCAAATTAAATTTTTCAGGAAAAGGTGTTGCAGATATCATTATGAATCAGGTATAGATATTTACTCAGACGAGGTATTGTGTTGCAGGTGAGCGCAATTGCAAGGCTTGTGTGTGTTGTGCGTGATGGATGATTGATATGTGCGCTTGGATTGAGGAGGAGGATCTGATATGAAGATTGGAGGAGTTTTTTTTTTTTTATGCAAGGAAAAAGGAACACAAGGCCACAGGCCTGCATACTGTTCCTTCCCCAAAAAAAGCAAAAACAATACAAAAGAGAGCCAAATTCAAGATCCTTTCATTTCGAGATGCATGGTCACACTGCGTTTGAAAGACTGCAGATCATAGGAAGTAGGAAATACAGACAGAGGAAGACAGTTCCAGAGTTGACCAGTTGCATAAATGAAGGACTGGGAGTAACGGTTAACTCTTGCATTAGAGAGTTGGACAGAAAAGGGATGAGAGTATGTTGCTAGACGGGTACTACTTGCCCGTCCTAGAGGTGGAGGGATGCAAGCAAACAGTTCAGAGGAACAGTGACCGTTGAAGTAGCGATAGAAGAGAGATAAAGATGCAACAGTGCGGCGAAGAGACAAAGGTTGAAGGGAATCAGTAAGAGGAGGAGAGTTAATGAGACGAAAAGCCTTTGACTCCACCCTATTGAGAAGAGCTGCATGTGGGGAGCCTCCCCACACATGAGAGTTGTACTCCATACATGGGCGAATAAAACCCGTGTACAAGGTCAACAATTGTCCAGGGATAAAGAAAGTTCGGAATCGGTTTAGCACACCTAATCTCTTGGAAGCAGATTTCACAAGAGATGTAATATGTTCTTTCTAAGACAAATCCCGAGAGAATGAAATCCCAAGCATGTTCAAGGATGATGCAGGACATAACTGTTCATTATTAAACATTAGTGGGTAATCCTGAGGAAGATTTTGTCGGGTTGATAAGTGTAAGAACTGAGTTTTTGATGCATTAAAAATAACAAGATTATTTTTACCCCAATCAGAGATACGAACCAAGTCAGACATTAGGTGTGCCATAGCCTCATCCCTTTTTTGTTGAAGTAACTGCTGAGATGGACGTTGCGGAAACCGAATGGAAAGGTGAAGGGTGGAATCATCAGCATATGAGTGGATAGGGTTAGATGTACAGCTTAGAAGGTCATTGATGAATAAAAGGAAGAGAGTTGGTGATAGGACAGAGCCCTGAGGAACACTGTTGATAGGTCTAGGAGAAGAACGATGGCCGCCTACAACAGCAGCTATAGAGCGACCAGAAAGGAAGCTAGAGATGAAGACACAGATAGAAGGATAGATACCGTAGGAGGGCAGTTTGGAAATTAAAGATTTATGCCAGACTCGATCGAAAGCCTTTGAGATGTCAAGTGCAATGGCAAAGCTTTCGCCAAAGTCCCAAAAGGAGGATGACCAGGAGTCTGAAAGGTAGGTAAGAAGATCGCCAGTGGAGCGTCCCTGACGGAACCCATACTGACGATCAGAAAGAAGGTTGTGACAGGAAAGATGCTTTAAAATTTTTCTGTTAAGAATTGACTCAAAAACTTTTGAGACACAGGATGTTAAAGCAATTGGACGATAGTTAGAGGGTTGGGAATGGTCACCCTTCTTTGGGACTGGCTGAATGAGAGCAAACTTCCAGCAAGAAGGAAAGGTACAAGTTGACAGACAAAGGCGAAAGAGTTTACCTAGGCAGGGTATAAGCACAGAAACAGTTTTTGAGGACAACAGTAGGGACTCCATCAGACCCATATGCCTTGTTAGTATTGAGGCCAGTGATGGCAGAAAATACATCAGCTGAAGAAATTTTAATGTCAGTCAAGAGGAAGTCAAAGGGGGGAAGTGATGGAGGAATAGCACCGGAATCATCTAAGGTGGAATTGGAGGAGAAAGTCTGAGCGAAGAGATCTGCTTTATCAGTAGAAGAAATAGCTACAGAGCCATCAGAGTGGAAAAGAGGAGGGAAGGATGATGAGGTAAAGTCATTAGAAAGGTTTTTGGCAAGGTGCCAGAAGGAGCGAGAAGAATTCGAGTTGGAGAGTTGAGAACATTTAGCACGGATGAAATTATTTTTAGCAGAGCGAAGAACAGACTTAGCATGATTCCGGGCAGATATATATAAAAGATGTGATTCAGGGGTGGGTTGGCTTCAGTACCTCTTATAGGCCCTCTCCTTGTTGTGGACAGCATTAGAACAAGCGTGATTAAACCAAGGCTTTCTTGCATTAGTCAGAGGATATGAGAAAGGAATGCATGCTTCCATGCCCGAGAGAATAACCTCCGTAATGCGCAAGACACACTCAGATGGCTCCCGGCCATGGAAGCAATAATCATTCCAAGAAAAATCAAAGAAGTACTGAAGTGTTGGTTGGTATCTCATAAACAGCATCCATCCGATCATATCTTTGTTCTCTCTCTCTCCCTCTCTCTCTCGTGGTTTTGTTGTTTTTGTCCTGCCAGACGCTCGTTACCACAGCCTCACGTCTTTATTTCCGGACCGATTGACCTGAAAGTTGCTATACAGTCATCTGAGTCTGGTATCCTGAAGCACCTTTTTCAGATTTACGACTTGGCCCATAATAGCACACATGCTGAAAAAAAACAAAAAAAAATAGAAAGAAGACCGGCGTAGAATCCCAAGACTGTAAAACAACCATCCAAACAGAGGCTTGTGTTCTGTATGGCTTCGAACGCATAAACGGTTGTCTTAGAGTTTGTTTCGAACATGACCTCTAGCCTGTTTTTGTGATTCTGTTCGTGAGTTACGGATTCATATATTTACAGTGCAGTCACATACTAAAGTTCGTCCACCTCTCTTGTCAATATCATCGTTGAGGACACTGACGCTTGAATATGACCTAGTGTAATGAGGTGTAATTAAGTATTCGTCTTTGGTTGATGATATGCACCCTTTTCTACAGCGTCGCATTTAAACATCTATGAATCTAGTAATGAGAATGAGGCAGGGGAGGTGAATGAGCTTTGGTATTTGACTACACATATGGAAAAAAAAAATTGGGAAGTGTCATGCATTTGCTTGCAGTGTTGCCTCTTGGGTAGTCATATATTTTACTTCGCAAATGATTAACTGCTTACGCCAGCTTTGAGGAGACCATGTAAGGATCAAAATTGTCCATTGTCAGTCCTGATCAAATAACCAGGTGCGTCCATGACAGGTGAAGGTTTAATTAATGCAGCACAAGGATCAGATGACGATATATCATTAAGATGTGTCAGTGGTTAATGATGGGGGGAGTTTTGAATGCTGCTGAAGCCTCATTAAGAATACCTTGACTGGGAGTGGACCTTATGTTGATGTGGCCTGTGTACCATCGAGAATGATTATATTTGTTGTGCTACTTATCGATTTTGTTCATGGATTATTGGAGGAAACAGTGAGAGATTATAGGAGGAAACAGTGATAGATTATAGGATGAAACAGTGTTAGGTTAAAGGAAACGATGATAAATTATAGAAGGAAATAGTGGTAGATTACAGGAGGAAACAGTGATAGATAACAGGAGAAAACAGTATCACCAGGAGTTTAGACAGACGTACGAGCAGTGATGGTGGTGATCCCGCATATAACTTACGATTTGGCCAGCAATGTGATATACCCTATACTTTTCTTACTCTGACTTGGCTTAAAAATGCCCTCTTCCATCGTGAAGGCCGAGTTGTAACAATAGATTAACCGTAGAACATGATACTAGTCAGAAGGAAGTGCCATGGAAAGAATAAGAATGTAATGCCGTAGTACTGTCTTTTAAGTACTGACCTACATGAAATTAGCTGCAAAACGACGAAAATCTGGGCCAAGTTAAAGTGAGACGAGTATAGTATAGAACAGTTACCTGCAAACCAGGGATTCCTGTGCTAACCCCTTCAGTAATGCATCTTGTTATCTCCGCCAAGGAGGTTTGTTTCACCCCGCGTTGGTTGGTTTGTCTGTTTGTTTGTATGTTAGCAGGATTACTCAAAACGACATGAACGGATTTTGATGAAATTTTGTGGAAGGGTGGGCCATGGGCCAAAGAAGAAATGATTAAATTTTGGACTGGATCCGGATCCGGATCTGGAGTATCCCTCACAATGTTTCCAAAAGTTCTCAGTGAATTTCAATGAAATTTTTGTGGAAAGGCTACCCATGGATCAAGAAAGAATTGATTAAATTTGGGGGCAGATTCGGATCCGAATCTGGATCCGGATCCTTTTTAATGGAAAGGGCATTGGCGAAGGTATGCGCTCTCTGAGCACTTTCTAGTTTGTCTTCTTAATGCATCCACCACACGACTTTATAAAGCGTGGGGGAGGCATTTGATGATATAAAGGGTTAGAATAAAACTCCTGTAACCCTATTTCCTAACAGAGGCCCTTCGTAAGTTAAGAGGAAAAAAAAGTCTTACTAGTATTACTGGCGTAGATAGCCCAGTTGTGAGATAGAAGTAGGAGAGGGAGATGATAAGTGTACAGATAAAACGAGCCGCTGAGAAATAAGTTAATCTTTACGTATCATTTTCGTATCGTGTTCTGACCTCGTGGGTCGGACAAAGGGTCAAGTCCTACCTAGCTGTGTGTACTCAGCGGTCAGAAGTTCACTGGAAATAGATTAGGAGATTATCACAAAGATCCTATTTCCCAGTTAACTGCTCCTGCCCTTGAGAAAGTAGGATAAGCCTAAGAGGGGTGGAGCGTACTTCCAGAGTAACTGACAATCATAATATGCCAAATCTTTCTCTGACTTTCTTGATGGCTCTTAATTGACCATGGGTGAGCTGAGTAAGGCCCTCATGGGTCATACGAGGTGCTAGTACTGGTGAGTGGCTGGAGATTATTATTCCAAACAGCCTAATGGCTAAATAACAGGAAGACGCGGAGAAACGACCTCTTAAAAGCTCTCATTTTGGCAGAGAGCATCACATTTAAAGTCATTTTCAAAAGACACATTCATACGTCTTAGTTACAGTCACGTACTTTGTTTGTCACATTTTTATTACACTTTCCCTCATAGTTTCTCATTGCTCAATACGTGACGTTAATTACAAAAGACACTGTTTTGCACCCTTATTAGTTTATTCACTACTCCAGCTACACTAAAATAATTTATTCACTTCTCTCACCTACACTTGTGTGTGAATTATACTTGGTTTTACCCTGTCTCCAAACCACTCGTGTTTGGTATCTGTGAGTATTGTTTGTGAACCTACGGTCCACTGAGTTGTGATCTGGCTAGGTATTACGCAGAGCTGTGTGTGCATTTTCCCTTTGTAAAACGAATCCGGTATCTTTTATCGGATGTGTGTGTTATAGTGTACACTAAGTAAAGTTAATTTAGTCTTCTTGTGAGCTTTACCTTATCCCTTTTGGTGATTGATTAATTTTAGGGTTAAGAGTGCACCTTAATATACACGTCCGTAACAAATTTGGCGACCTCGCCAGGATAGCTCTGTGATATATTAATAACTTTGGTCTTCATAACAATTTGGTGACCTCTTTCCAGGATTGTTCCGTGACATATTAATAACCTTGGCAAATACACAGTGCTTACTTTAATATAATCAGTGATAGTGATGTGAAAGTCTTTCTTGATGCTAAGCCTACCCCAACCAAAGTGAAAACTCTTAAGAAGCACGAGCTTAAATTGCTTGCCCAGGCCTTAAATGTGACAATTCCTGCCTCCATTAATAAGACTAGCTAACCTGATTTAGTGTTGGAAATCATGTTTGCACAAAGTGAGTCCTCCATATCTAGTCTTGAGCCAGTTGATATAGCACAAGTCGCTGACCCTGAGCCTTTATCATCGGAGACACTAGGGTCCAGTGTTGTTTCTGTTCATGATTCTATAGTCCTTCCAATACATGGTGAGCGTTTTCGCGTTGGCATTTCCGGGGGTTTCCCAGCATGTGCCGTTGCCAAACCTCGTACAGGGTCAATTGTCGGATTACTGGGTAAAATCTAAAAAATACTTATTTACATTGTAAATAAGTTCCCTCTCTCGGCTGTGTAGCACACGAGAATGAGTAGCAGGTGTAGCAGGGGTAGCTTCCATCTTGGGTGGCGGCTACCTGATCTTTGAATTAGAACGGTCATCCCCTAGCTCGGAGAAAAGCAACGTCGGACAGCAAATCTGCCAAAAATTGTTGTATTTATACAAAATAATTGCTTTATAAAAAGAAAGATTCATTCATAACACTATATAGCCTTATTAAAGTAGTAAATATATACAAATTAATTCAGAAACAGTAAATAAATGATAATTATAAGACAGAGTGATGTGTGTTGGGCGAGATTTGGCAGCATTACACATGGGGGAACCCCCAGAAAAGCCAACGTCCAAACACTCACCATATATTGGAAGGACTATGGTCACCAAATACAACTTGAGGTAGCCAGACTTAAGCTGAGGGAATTAGAATTACAAGCCCAGATGAGACAAAAGGAAATGGATCACGAATTCAAAATGAAGCAAAATGATAGTTTACCTAGAGCTAGTAGTTCATTTGGCAGTAGTCATTCTTTTGATGTTGCTAAGAACATTAAGCTGGTCCCTCCCTTTAACGAGCAAGACGTTACTAAGTACTTTCGTATGTTTGAAAAGGTGGCAGGTCGTCTCTCATGGCCAAAAGACTCTTGGACAGTACTGCTGCAGAGTGTTTTGAAAGGAAAGGCTCAAGAGGTTTATATTTCTTTATCAGTGGAGCAAAGTGCTAACTATGATTGTCTAAAAGAGGCCATTCTAAAAGTATACGAACTCGTGCCTGAGGCATATAGGCTTAAGTTTAGATCCACTTTTAAACAGAAAGATCAGACTCATGTGGAGTATGTTAAAATACTTACAGATTTATGTGACAATTGGTTACGTGCTAAGAATGTTAATTCTTTCCCAAAATTGAGGGAGTTAAGATCTTTGAGAGTTTCACTGATAAAATAGACAGGGATATTGCAACACACTTGGTGGAGAAGCAGTTAGATGCCCTAGATGAGGCTGCCTTTGTTGCTGATAATTATAGTATAATTCATAAGCATGAACGTAAGCCTCATTCATTTGCTAAGGGTAGGAGAGTGAACCAACCAGTTTTTGTGAACTCTTCTTCTGGTAAAGGCAAGTTGATGTTAAGTGACACTAGTGGAAATGTTGCAACCCCAGAGCATGTTAGTTCCACGAAAGTAAGTGAGGACAGTGTTGCCAGAGGGTCAAGAAATAGTGTCAGATTTTGCCAGTATTGCCAGAAAACGGGGCACTGGGAGGATTGGTGCTGGAAGAAACGAGGGAAATGTTTTAATGTGAAACCTATTACTTTGGCAAACTCTTGGGGAGCTTTTGACACCAACAGTGAGCAGCCTTCCACAGATATTGTTAGCGGTAGTCAGACACCACCCCAGCAAGTGCAAATTGTTGATAAGGCCAGAGTGGAGCTGTCAGTGGTTGACAGACAGACTCCTGTAGAGCCATTGTTAGACACTAGTAAGACTGGAGCAGTGCAGCCGTCAGGTTCAAGTGAGAGTGGTAATAAGACTCCATCAGAGTGTCCTCCCCCAAGTAGTACAGAAAGTGACTCCTCTCCAAATAATTTATTTGCTAACTTTATATCTAAAGGGTTAGTTTCACTTGATGGAAAAGGTGGTAAAGAAATCACTATACTTAGAGACACAGGAGCTTATCAGTCACTAATTTTGAGGGGGATTGTTGATGTAGCTGACCCTAATGAATGTGTCTTGTTGCAGGGTCTAGCTGAGTTTGTATCTGTTCCCCTAGTTGAAGTGAAGCTCCAGTCAGTGTTAGTTACTGGTTCAGTGAGTGTGCGTGTTGATGACCAACTTCCTGTACAAGGAGTCACTTTCTTTTTGGGCAATGACTTGGCGGGAGGACAGGTAAGTGCTGTTCCCTGTGTGTCAAAGACTCCCCTGAGTGAGGATAGGACAGAGTTGGATTCTATTGTATTTCCCGCGAGTGCTGTAACCAGAGCTATGACGGCAAAGGCCAGCCGTGGTAATGTTGATAGTCGTGGCACTGGCAGTGCTGAGGATGTTATTGAGCTTGGTGATACCTTTTTCGCCCAGTTGAATGACAGATTGATGATTCTTCTCACATTGATGTAAATGCAAGATTGGCTGAGGTGCAAAGATCTGATCCAGAGATTGCCACTTTAGTTAACTCAGCAGTTAGGGAAGATAAATGAGAGTCTGAATTGACAGAATGTTATTATTTACAGCCAAACAATGTGTTAATGAGAAGATGGAGATCTCCTAGTGTTGCTCATGATAACGAGTGGGAGACGGTACACCAGGTGGTAGTTCCAAGGCCCTATAGACAAAGAATTATGTCCATTGCTCATGACTCTTCCTTAGCAGGTCACTTGGAGGTGAGGAAGACACTTTCCTGCATCTGGCAGCATTTTTATCGGCCTGGAATCCGTCGAGATGTCGCACGGTTCTGTAGATCATGTCACACCTGTCAACTAGTCGGTAAGAGCAATAAGCCGATCCCTGCGGCTCCTTTGATTCCTCTACCTGTGTTTGAGGCCCCATTCACTAGAGTCCTTATGGACATTGTCGTTCCTTTGCCTAAAACCTCTTCAGGCCACCAGTACATCCTCACAATGTTAGACATGGCCACTAGATATCCTGAAGCCATTCCCTTGAGGAATATTTTGGCTAAATTGGTTGTAAAAGAGATACTGATCTTCTTTACCCATTTTGGCCTCCCTAAGGAAGTTCAATCAGACCAAGGCAGTAATTTTAATTCCAGACTGTTCAGACAAACCCTTAAGGAATTAGGCATCTCCCAGATCACATCCACAGCATATCATCCTCAGAGTCAGGGTGCATTAGAAAGGTATCACCAAACTTTGAAACACATGCTCAAGAAGCTGTGTGCTGATGAAAAGGACTGGGACGAGTGTTTGCCCTTTTTACTGTTTGCAGCTAGAGAGGCACCGAGTGAGTCTTTAGGCTACTCCCAATTTCAGTTGATTTTTGGCCATGAGGTAAGAGGCCCACTTAAACTCGAAGAACAATGGGTCAAGGATGATGATCAGATTAACTTGCTAGAGTATGTGTCAAAATTTAAAGAAAGATTGGCCTATAGCATGGAAATAGCCAGGGCACACTTAGAGTCATCT
>JAGKTI010037288.1:0-10921 GCA_018397915.1 Birgus latro
AAAAAAAATACAGAGACATACAAAGGGATGTATCATTACAGGAACATAACTATACGAGAGGGAGAAGAAAACTAGGCAAAGACAGCAGTACAATACTCGGCTCACAAGAAGACTCAGATCAGGATGGGTTGCCCTGATGATCTCTGCTAATTTAATTCAAGGTAGGCCATGTTAATTGTAGGCCAGTTAATTGTTTCATTCTGTAATATGAGATATAACCAAAGGAACAAATACACAGCAAAGTTTTCATATTTATCTGAAAAAGCAATATTAAAGAGCTAAACTATCTCAGAATCTGAGTGATCAGATAATGCCAAGTAACTGTTTTTGTAGCAAACGGATCACTCAGATAATGTGTAACTGCTACCTGTTACACTGCAATTGTTCACAGTCGAAAACATGCTAGAGTCAAGCAAGAGTAAATATTATATTTGCCAAAACAATGCTCATATGTCCTAAATTGGAAAGCACAGCTCTCCCACACACCACCAATAACACTTTACCGTTTGCATTACTGTATTCTTTGAATTCCAGCACATCTACAATGCTCTGTTTGTCACAGGCCCACAGCATAAAACACCACCCGCCAGTGGGCGAGGCCTACGAGGCTAGTACAATAAAACTCAGTGCTAGAGCTCTGACAGACTCTGCGGAGGCTTGATACACTTCTGTTAGCTTGAACTACTGATTCTATGCCAAAACTAGCACTGGTATTGTGCACTTATTCTAACCTGACGAAGATGGTGAGCCTCTTTCAGCACAGCTGACTGCCAAATGTGATCAGATTGGAAAGCTTATTTGACCAGTAACTGAGAAGACTCATTTTCATGCTGCCACAACTTGGAAGTGAAGTTGTTTGAATGGCCGAGTTCCGTCATAAGAAAACAAACCGAGTATACCGCCTGCTACTGTAGTTTACTCTGATTCATAAACACTGATCCTTATTTCTGTTACTCTGTTTCTAATTTTCATACTCACTCTGCTACTAACGCTAGAGTTACTAAAGCTATTATTCTGTGACCTTTTACTGCTTCTGTCGTATTCATCATGAGTTCGATTATTCATATCTCCAGCTCCCAGTTCTTTGTTCATTTATCTGAAGTAACCTCCTTCAATTTACTTTTAATATCCCACAGAAGTTTATTTTTAGAAAAAAAAATCTTTACTTGATACATAAAATCACATATGACAATAATACGAGCTATACCATTTATAACGGTGATCCACATCATTACCTTCGCCACAGCAGACTGGATCACCACTCCCTTGACAACAACTGCAAAGGCTGTTCCATGTGTAACAATGTGCTGATGAAGTAGGAGGGAGAGTGGGAGAGAAAGCTCAAAAATAGTGAACACAGAAAAATACAGAAAGTCGCAGAAAAATGTGAGGGCGAGGAGGGTGGAGCACACAGGAACAGAAAAATCTCTGGAAAAAAAAAAAATCAACCGGTTCAAAAAAGCAACCCAACTCAATCGAAATAAAAGAAGGAAAGGATGAAGGATGAGGAAGAACCTGTGAAGCAGAGGCTGGTCACCCTCGACCCCGAATGTTTTGGTTTCTGGTCCAGTGGCTGGACGTATTATCATACAGGGAGAGCAGCCTCACCGCCGCTCGCTAAAGAGACGGAGCAGCAGCCAGGAATTACCACACACAGGAAGGGGGAGAGAGAAGAATAGTGTGTTTGTGTGTGAGAGCGAGAGGAGAGAGAAAGACTGAGAGGAAGAGAGAGAGGGGGGTTAGGGAGAAAGAAAAGGGTAGAGAGAGTGAGAGGGTAGAGAGAGTGAGAGGGGAGAGCGCGTGGAAAGGAGGGCGTGGACCAGAGGGATGGAAATGTAGCAAAATGAAAGGAATGGGGAACAGAGAGGATGGAGTGCCAAGGGGGAAGCTCTGTCTAGGGAAATACAGACCACGAAATGAGAAACATCTGACAAACAGAAACCCAGGGAAAAACACTAGAGAAAATGTACCTAGAAAGACGAACTAAATAGATGCATTGATAGCCAGGGAGAGGAAGAGAAAGGGAGGGCGAGTGAGAGGGTGACGAACATTAAACTTCGAAAGATAAGTCATGAAAGAGGGTGCTGGAGCGAAAAGCAGACGCGAAAGGATATGAAAAGGGGAAAGAAAATATAAAATACGCGGAACAGAGGAAATCAAAGGGAAAGATAGCTCAGGAGTACATATAAAAAGAAGGGAAACAAATGGGAAAGGGGAGAAAACTATTTTGAAGAGGAAATCGCCGAAAAAAAAAAATTGGAGTGTCTGATGTTGAAGATAAACAACCGCAGTCTGGATGAAGTAGGACTGAGTTTGCTTAATACTCCTTTACCTAACTCTTATTTACATAGGTTAAATATCGATATATTATTAAATCTATAACATAAAAGAAGATAATGAGGTGAAATGTGCAGAAAAAATCGCTAAGGAAGAAGTATTTCCGAATCCTAAAAGGCGAGAAGAATACAATTATAAGCAAAAGAAACTGAATAACAAAAGTCTCCCCTTCTCACACCTTCCCCTCACCTCACCTCAGCAGTGCCACTCTCCCCCCTCTCCCTCTCCCCACCTCCCGACATTTACATCCTAATTGGAACACAATGACACTTTGAAACGTCTGCATCGAACACAAAGCCGGTCGATGCGCACAAGTTCTCGGTTTGGGTGCGGCTTCGCGTTGTTTGGAAAGAGGGTGATGGCTGATGAGGGGACGGTCTGCTGCTTGTCAGTAGGGCATATTCTAAATGGCTCTGTAGATTTCGTAACACTACTTCTGTATTGATTCATTCTACACATTACCCCTCTGCAGCCTCTTGTATGCCACTGATGCAAACCATATCGATATAAGCACTATATAAATGGCATACTAGGGAATGTTTAGGTGTAATATGCTAAATACTGTATATTGGTTTGGAAGAGGTTCTAAGAAGCCACCTTTAATACTTAAATATGTCCCTGTATTAATGCCGTATTCTAATTGGCCTTCAAGGCTTGATAGTGCTTTTTCCCCAGCAATTAATTTGCATAATACACCTAAACGCTTTCTTGTATGATGCCAATATATATGTTGCTTTAATCCAATCTTTTCTGCGTCAGCTACAAACAAGAGGATCCTGGGGTGTAATGCGCAGCAAAAATAGTTAAGGAAAAGGTATTACGAAATTTCCAAAGCCACTTAGAATAAGATCATTTATCCTTTCAGTTCTATGACGCTTTTTAAATTTCAACCGTTTCACCATGATGTCTTATCTAGCTGCCAGCAGACGATTTTATTCAGCTGTGGAAAAATCCCTCGCACTGCAAGGGTTGATGATGGCTGCATTAATCGTTGTCGGTTCGAAAAGTTCTATTAGTCAGAATGAAATTCCAAGAAGTTGACAGGAATAACATAACGAGGGCGTCAAGAGACTCAATAAACTTTTTAAACGGTTTTATTAAGCTAAGATGAGTGTTTTCAGTCTCGGGGGGGGGGGGGGACTTTTTTAAATTTACCAATTCCGGGGGGGGGGGGGGGGGCTTTACTGAGGGGAATAAAAACTAAAAAGGTCAAGATCACGGGGCTGCGTCAGATGCTCACCCAATAAAAATCAACTGAAGAAGATCTTATTCAATTCTGCCCAAACATAAGAGAAAGATACAGGTTAAGACATGAAGCAAGTGATTCAGTTTTTATACCAAAGTTCAAGCCACAAATTAAGGACATATTTCGAGGCGTGTGTGTGTGTGTGTGTGTGTGTGTGTGTGTGTGTGATTTTTAAGGAATCAACTCAAAATTTAATTCTGTATAAAACTAACTCCGTAGAATGGTTAGAGGTCAGACAATGAGTAAACCCACTTTTAAGTATAAGACAAAAATAAGAAGATTCTGCATTGAGAACAATCAGTCCAAGGTCAAGGTCAAACGGAAAGGTCAAAGACCAAAGTTACAAGGCAAGTGCAGCTCAGACAGCTTCGATTTCATCTGAACCAAACTTTAATGGGAGGGCTAACGGTGGGGCAAGTACAAATGGATTAAATAATGTGAAAAATCAATCAAAGGTCAATGTCACATGCCAAGATCAAAGTCCAACCCTTGTGTCTGCGTGTGTATTAAAGAACTGAGTTTAGTTCTGATCTGAATCAAATTTGATGGATTAGGTCAAAAGTCAAGGACACATGGCAAAGCCAACTTAAGCAGAGTTTATCCACTATACACTATGTCAGGGGGGAAATGTAATTCAGGAGGAAAATGTAATATGTAATAATGTAATATTGTATAATTTCTCAACGGTACACAGCAGAGACTAGACGCTCAATTAGGCTGTAATATTGTACCGCTGGCCTCTGAGAAAGTTAGTTTCTCCCCTTAACATTCAAAAAATAATGATAATAATAGTAATCAGGATCTTGGCTGAGCCAAACTCCTAGCTAGCACAACGGATTTAAGGATTAATGCCAAAATATGGCTTAAGTACCAGTCGTGATTAATATAAAGAGTTGTGCTAACGTGGAGTAGCAAAAGTGTACTAAATATGTGGGGAAATTAAACACGACTGTTACATTTAACAAAGGTCAAGAAAACGAACTGTAAATTTATTGAATACAAGAAAATAAATTTACGTTACATGACTCCAGTTCAAATCAAGAAAGGGAAACACACTCACTCAAACACTCAGACAAATAGCTAAATAACCCAAAACTTAAGCCTAGGAAAACAAAAGGAAATACTAATCGGTATAGAAGACCATGCTGCAGTCGATCACCAAGCTGGTGGAAGCTTCGGGAACACACGCCGATACAAGCTGAGATCTGAAATCACTAAGAAAAGTGATCACTCAAGCTTTCGTAAAGCACAACCCGCATGCTCCGTGACTAGAAACAGACTGGCTATGGTTTTTACTGCCCGACGTGAGGAGCGTGTGAAAAGGGTGTGGCCGGTAACGGCCAGGGAGGCGGAAGCGGTAATTCAGAAATTATCGCTCAGAGGAATGCACCGTCTGCACATAAAAACAATCACTCGCAAAAGAATGACGAAAGTTTTGACAACTTGATGCGAATATAAGTACGCGAGCGGACGGTTGAGAGAATGAGCGAAATCTCGTGCATTTCAGAATCATTCGTTGCTCCCGCAAAATCACTCGATGTCAAAATTTACGTTACATAATTTTACGATGTAGAAAATTCGTGACACACTAAGCTTTGTGATATGGTTCAGTTAAAACAATGATACAGAGATTTTGATTGTGAACAGTAAATCTAACATCAAAGTCACAACGGAAGATCAACGGTCAAGTTCTCGAGCAAAAGTCAGACCAACAACACCTTTTATTTTATTCGAGCCAATGTAGATGGAAGTGTTAATGGTTAACAAAACGTGAAGGAATTAAATTTTGATAGTAATCTGTCGACGGTCAAGTCATAGGGCGAAGTCAAATGTACGGACCTTAGGCCAGTTGGTAGTGCTGGGTGTTGCACTCTCTGAATGCTCCTTCTTGTTTCCATGTAGGTTTGCTGATATTATTATCGAAGGTGTAAACTTCTACAGTTCTGGTAAGAATTTAGTATCTAATTGAAAACAAGAGGGAGGAAGTTCAGTGTGGATAATCATGTAAATATGAAGTTATTACTGACTAAGTTCCACTTTTAAAGTGAACGGAACCAGATATCATATGTAGTAATTATGTGAACCATGCAATGTGGTTCGATACAACGTGATTGTAAATTGTTTGGTACGGGTAAGTGGTGAATCAAGTATTTTAATTTGTCTACTTGTTTACTTACTTGGTTATTAAATAGTACAAAGAATCTTGACCCCATCCGCTCGTGGAACCTTATTGTGCTCTGTTCTAGATACCACTAGACTTTTCAGACTTGAAAGTTAGATGCAGCCGTTATTTAACTTCTCAGCCACAATGATCCTAACTTGAAAGAAATGAAAAAAAAAATCTTTTGCCAGTAACCAGATTACAACATGAAAATGTAAAAGAGTAAAAGCAGAAAATATAAATTTGACTTAGTTAAAAGGGACCGCACGTAAGTTTGGAATGTTGTCTGATAAAAAATAAATGGTAGTTTGGTCGTCGTGCAATTATGTGTTGGACCCCCCCCCGACACAACCACCACCATACATGTCCCGCCACCCACATTTGCATAACACTTGCACTGCAGTGGCGGCCAGGACTGTATTGCATAGACGTGTTTATGAAGGTCAACGTGGCAATAAGAGTGAGCCAGACTGTGCCATATGTTACCCTCGTGGTGGTTAATGCTACGGTATGGTACTACAGGGCGTGACGAAAGTCAGTGTTTAGTAGAAGACACTGTCACACCTCATAAACATCTCACACTGCAACACTACCAAACAACAGACTACCAAGTCTCATACTATCAAGGCATATACTGCCACACCACAAGCTGAAACACCAAACACTACCAAACTGCTCTCTGCCAAGTCACATGCTACCAAATCGTAGTTTGCACTGCCAAACCATATGAGAACAAACTTCACAGTACACCACATTAAAGTTTCTCCACACGACTGTTCTTACATCGACACATTAGTAATGACAATGGTATTCGTGGCCAGTCCAGTGAGTGGCACACAGCCCACGCAGTCGTCAGGCATTCCACATTTTGATCACCGTCACACAGGCTAGTTAGGCCGAGGGAAAAAGACAGTGCTGGAGGGTTCAGCAAGCTCAGGTGCAGGACGGAGTAAATCGGTAGTATATTTCAGATGGTCATAGTTTACAGTCTCCGAGAAGCAGCGCTTCTCTCCATCTACGGTCTGGACATGAAGCTAAGCTTTGTTTTGTAGGCCACACATAATAGCCGGATGGCGCACGAGTAACCCATAATTCTTTTTTTCCGACATCTTGAGTGGACACAAATGTTGGATTTCAGCGAGTCCAGATTGAGCACGTATTCACTCAGTATTCTCCAAAATCCAGATCTTCCCCCATAAGTTTAATGAGGCAGATAGCATTTATTTTCGTGTTTTTTTTATTGCATGAGGGCCATAGTGAGCAATAGTATGCTCTAGGATTTTTTCTTCTTTAAAAACTGTCAGCACCAGTGATGAGTGTCTAGAGTTTTAGTTGCACAAGAGCCGAACTCAGTATCACTGTTCATCTAAACTTCTTTTCCACCCGAACAGCTGGCGTGAACACGACTTTAGAGTCCGAGTGATAATCTGTGTTCAGTACCTCACCCAGATTTTTTTCCTAGATCTTTTGTTAGCGCAGTCATGACTTCCGAAAGATATACACTATTTCCACAGCAGACTAACTGAGCACTGTCTTGAACTTTTTGTATTCTGTTCCAGTGGGGACCAGACTAAACACCAGAGTACGTTTGAATTTTATTTGTTGTTCACCCCAGATCCACCATAATTACCACCTTTTTATCACCAGTATTGTTCTCTCATGAAGGTAGGATTGAACGCCGGTATTCTTTATTTAAGCCGGATTTTTTGTTTTTCCTCTGACGTTTAATTCGAGCACCAGTTTTTATATGGGATTCTGATTGAGCACTAGGTTTCAATAATTCATTGTGGTTTCTCTCCCCTCATACTTTGCCAGTTGAGGACTGCCGTGAACACCAATGTTGAATATCAGGTGTATTATCCTAAGGGTTCCGGGTCGAGCACCTGTGTTCAGTATTCACCAATAACCTTCCTGTCCCTCAGCACCTCACACTCTGGGGAATGGTGTGAGCATCATCGTTGAATCTCAAGTGATTTGGTCTCATGGATACCAAACTGAGCTGTCTTCAACAAATCATCCAGAAACACCCCCTACCCATCTTCTCATCCTCCCCCTCACCTCTCTTCCACTACAATCGTCGAGGCTCCCGTGTTTTATTCCAGTGGGGGCTGGACTGAGCACACTGTGTTCAATAGCTCGTCCAATATTCAGTCCTTCCTCCATCTCTCCGCTCACCTCTTCCCACCTTTCCTTCACTCCCCCCACTAGCCACCCTTTCTCCAGGTCTGGCGTGAGCACCACCGTTGAAGCTCCGGTGTTTTATTCCCATGGGGGCAGGATTGAGCACCTGTGTTCAGCCAGCCAGTGTTTGGACAAGCTCGGGGCAGCCACGTGTAAAACAAAACACCGCCAGCTGGTCGAGCCCCGCCGCTGCTCTCACTCACAGCTTTCAACGTTCACTGCTCGCCGTTTTTCTCTCTGCCGGGACTCTATCTCTCCCTTTATCTCTCACTCTCTCTCACTGTTTGTCAGTCTCACTCTTTCGTCTCCTCTCTTCCACTTTCACTCCCACTCCTAGGTTCTCATTCATGTTCACTCGCGCCTTCTGTGTTACTTTTTTTTTTCACTCCTGGGGTTCACATTCCTTCTCTCTCTCTCTCTCTCTCTCTCTCTCTCTTTCCCCAATCCTCGTCTTCGCCTCCCCACCCCTCCCTCACGGGCCTGTCCCCCTCCAACACGAAGCTCCACCATCCATCATGTGTTGTGGATGCGACATCACTAAGCTCTCACACTCCAAATCTCTCACTCCACTCATCTCACCCCACACATCTCACTCCACACCTCTCATGTTCTTACACAACGCTTCTCCACGTCACAATAATCACATCTACCAGTCCCCACCTCTCATTCCACACCTCTCACCACATGACTCTCACATGGCACTGCGCACCTCCCACACGGCATTCCACACCTCTCACAACACACTCTAAATTTTTCACACCACACTCCACACTTTTCACTCCACACCACATTTCTCATACCGCACTCCTCACCCCACGCACCACACTTGTCGCACCACACTCTACACCTCTAATATCACATTCTACACCTCTCTCACCACATTCCACACCACCACGCTCCACACATTTCCAGCTACACCCTTCACACCACACCTTTCACACGAGAAACCAGACTATTCCACACTTCTCACACGACAGTCCACCCTCTTAGCACCCTGTATTACCAGTCTCTTTACTGACAGTCAACTTGTTCAAGCGTAGTACTGTACTCACTTTCATTACTTCAAGGTTCTTCGATAGCGGAGTCGGTTGTACAAATGTTCATATCAAAATTCTGAAAATGAAATCAACGTAAATGATTCACATGGTCCTGGAAGAACTTTCGGCAAACATTACTCTATTAATCAGACAAGAAATAGTCATATGCAAAAGCACTAGCAAACAGTGTCATACGGTACACCAAATATGACAGACCATTTATCATCGCACTGACGTAAACAGTTTAATATACGAGCATTATTTTAACTTTTAGTAATTACTGGCGTTGCTTGAGTTGCCCTATGATCGCGCATTACCTGGGACCCTGGATAGCCACTCCTTGTGGGAGAAGACCCTAGAGTTCCCATTTTACCCTTGCGCCCATTTCCCCAGGGTTATATTCTCCATGGACCTATTGCTACCATGGACCTGTTCTCCCACTACCCACCCACCCACCAACCCTGCCCACTCATCCCACCAATCCGTCTACCGACCCTCTGTAGCTAATAAAATGATTAATGAAGTAAAACATTCAACGGTAACTGGCTACCATCTTTCCACCATGTTGGCTTGAGAATTTTTGATTACAGTATAATCTTGGCCATCAGAGGAGCCACTTTAGCTTATGTAATGTAAACGCTTAAAACGTCTAAATTCGTCGTATGAAGTTACATCTATCAGAGCTGTTAAAAGAGTTCTATATGCATCTCCCTTGATTGATTTCCAGAGAGGACAGACAGGAAGACAAACTCTCTCTCTCTCTCTCTCTCTCTCTCTCTCTCTCTCTCTCTCTCTCTCTCTCTCTCTCTCTCTCTCTCTCTCTGCAAAGACATGAAACTCCACGGCAATGCCCGGCCGCATTGACTGCGTAATATGAGATATGAAAATGTGTTAATAAACAACATTTTTGGTAAACGGAGGCCAATTGCACTCGGTTTTATTACGCGTTCTTTAAGTTAGTACATTTTAGGTATGTTGATTCAAAAACTGTTGCTCTGTAATGCACCATTTTGGCTAATTTAAGGGTGCAAACAGAGAAACAGATGAACAGAATGGGAATTTTAGTACTATATAGATTGCAGAATAGGAACATTCGGTAACCCGACAGCCCGATAGTGTTTTAAATATAGGCAGTGGGTATTAGCGCCGAAAAAAATGCTCACATGTGAAAGTACGTGGCACGTAGGACTGTTGGGTCTTAGCTGGAAGACAAATTATGCCACAAATCGGACATATCACAATACAAAAATTCTTAGGCGACCACTAATATACTCTTCATCACAAACTTGACCCTACTGTCATATGTGGAAAAGGTTATGATCCACAACAGGAAAGGGGAAAACATGTAAGTAGTAGGATTATCAGCAGAGTGCTCCGAAAAAATGGGCCACAACTCCATTTGCTCAGTGCTTAAGCGTCAGAATTTATCAAAGATAATAATAAGAAACATACCTTTTTTGTTTTTAGCGTAATGGCATTAAATCGTGAAGAACTTGCTTTCTTACAAGTATGTTAACAAGATGATAAAGGAAAACTATTTTCTTTTAAGTTTAAATAATTACCTAAGGAAAACGAGAACATAAAGTGCTTAAAGTTTTCGTGCTATGTGAGAGCTAAACCTTAAGGGACGTGAATCCAATCGTCAGCTGCGCTATGGATGCATGGTGTTAGCAGGAGCAAAATAGTTAAGACTTGTAACATCCTGACAGAATTTATATAATGGTATTCCAGCCAAACCCCCTGCACTTCATGATTTTATTTTTGATACCACTGTGAATATAATTATTTGGTCGTAGCGAGAGGGAAATGCACCAGATTTCTCAGCTTATGAAGACGTAAAGAATTCTAAGCTTCGTGAAAATATCATGTTTAATCTTTGGCCTGCAGCTCCTGGCAGAAATACTAATGGAGGCAGACTTGTATCTGTGTGTGTGTGTGTGTGTGTGTGTGTGTGTGTGT
>JAGKTI010037289.1:0-10920 GCA_018397915.1 Birgus latro
AGTGAGGGGTTGGGTGGGGTAGGGGTATGGGGGGGTAGTGGTAGTAGTTGTTCCCTAGGCAGTCTGGCCAAAAAGCCCCACGTCCCTAAGGAAGGCCATGGCAGAGACTGGACTTTCCCACAGAGCTCTCAAGAAGTATATGTTGTGTTGTTGGCATAGGTGATTGGCGATTGTGTGCTATGCAGTCTTCCATGATGTGCTTAATAGTATGGGGTGCTGTGTTACATCCTGGACAGGCATCAGCAACAGTGTCATCCAGCCTCTTCTGATAACTCAAGAGGGCTGGATGATGCCCACATCTCAGCTTGCCCAGGTGGATCCTGTCCTCACGCGGGAGATAGGATTCAGAAGGATGGATATCAGGAGGCCGTGCATGCAGCTGTGTGTTGTCTTTGAGTAACTGAATGAAATGGTGAGTGATTTGAGTATGAATATGCTTCTGGAAGCTGGTCTGAGGCGGGCAGGGGGGAAGAGATGATAGTATTTGTGTATGATATCGTGTGCTGGGTGTTGTTATGATGTTCCTTGGTGTGTGTGGATGTGCTGCCATGTAGTGTAGTGGATGTTGTGGGTTTGTGGAGGCTGCAGCGAGAGTTTGGGTGCCTCTCATGTCTAGATAATCCTTGACTTTGAGGACTTTGGTTTCTTGGTGTAGGTGGTCTGTAGGTGTAGTAGCTGTGTAGCCTGTGATTATTTTTAAGGCCTTGTTTTGTATGGTCTGAAGAGTGTTGTAGTGCGTTTTAGTGAGGTTAGGAGCCCAAGCAGGGCTTGCATAATTCATCACTGAACGTATATATTGTTTGTATTCTGTGGTGGTGGTTTCTTTGTTGTGTCCAAATGTTGTATGGGCAAGTGACTCCAAGGCATTGAGTCTAGGTGTTACTTTATTTTTGATGTTTGTGATGTGTTGTTTAAATGACATTGATGTATTGTATGTTACACCAAGGATTTTGTGTGTGTGTGTGGTGTGTGGTAGGGGAGTGTTGTCTATGGTGAGGTGTGGAAAGTGACTGTGTTCTGCTGTCCAGTTTGTGAGAAGGGTCACTGTAGATTTGACTGGGGCTATTTTGAGTCTGTTTGTGGTGAACCATTCATGTTGTGTGTTGAGGTAAGGTTGGAGGATTTGTGTGGCTGTGTTTGCATTTTGGTGTGTGCATGTAAGTGTTATGTCATCTGCATAGGAAGCTATGTGTATTTGTTGTGTGTGGGGTGTGGGTATTTCATGCACGTATAGGTTGAAGAGTGTAGGAGACAAGACATATCCGTGGGGGACACCATTTGTGAAGTTTCTGATGTACGAGGACTGACCAGCAAAAGTTACATGTGCATATCTCCCTGCTAAGTAGTTTGCTAGCCATCTTTTTGTGTTATTGTGCATGTTTGTGTTGAATATTTTGTTTGTGAAGTTGTGGCGGGGGATGAAATCAAAAGCTTTACTAATGTCTAGTGTGACAAGGAGTGTTCTATGTGGTGGCCTAGCTGAATTCATGCCATCAAAAACTCTCTGTGTGAGGTCTGTAAGAAGAGTGTTTGTGGAGTGTAGTGGCCTAAAACCATGTTGTGATGGAGCTAGGGGGGTGTGAGGTGTAACTAGTTGTAGTACCAGTCTTTCAGGACTGTGATGGGGTGGTTTGAGGAAGGTAATGTGGGGTCTTTGTTGGGTTTGGGGATAGTGATGATAATGCCATGCTTCCAGATGTTGGGTGTTATGTTGTGTGAGTAGCTGTAGTTTGATATGTTGGTGAGTTCTTGTATGCCTTGTGGTCCAATGTGTTTAAGATGTATGTTGCTTATGTTGTCTGGTCCACAGGCAGATGAGTGCTTGAGGTTGCTGATGATGTGCTTCGTCTGGTTGTAAGTGAAAGGTTCGAAGTCTGGGTCTGTGGGGAACTGTCTCTTACGTCGGATGATACGTCGGTCATCACGATGAGGGTTTAGATGGCTGATATGTGAAAAGTGATTGATGAGAGTGTTTGCTTGTTGTTTGTTTGAAGGAATGGTGTCTGTTGTTGTGATGGCAGTGTCTGAATGTGTAGTGTTGCTGTTGGAGAGTGTGATGCTGTTTAGTGTTTTGTAAAGTTTGCTGGTGTTTGTTTTGTGATCAAGTGTTTGGAGATAATTATTCCAATTTAGTGTTTGCTGTTCTGATATTTTATTGTTTATTTGAGTGTTGAGTTCTTGTATTTGTTGTATGGTGTCATGCGTATGTGGTGTTTGGGAGTGTCGTAGTGTGTCCTGTTGTCTGATGAGGCCTTGAATTTCTGGTGTGAAATTGGGGTTGTGTCTTTTTCTGTTGCCTCTAGGGATGTATCTTTTGTCTGCATTTTGTATAATTGTATTGAAAGTGTGCACAGTGGTGTTGATGTTTGTGATGGATGTACTGTTTAATGTTTCAAAGTGTTGTTCTGTTTCAGTTGTGAAGGCCTCCCAGTTGGCTCTCTTATAATTAGTGTAAGTGTGTCTGTGGCCAGCTGGGGTGATTCTGGTTTTGGTAGTGATGATGATCAGGAGGTGGTCCAGGAAGTTGTGGGGGCGAGGTTTGGGGAACAGAAGGTGATGTATGGGGATGATGGGAGGAAGAGGGCTTTGTGGGGTTATGGGTATGAAGATTGGGATGATTGAGTATGAAAAGGTGATCTGTCTGGGTTTGTAGTGCCAGCCCTCTGTCTGTGTCAGGGTTGTTGACATACCAGGCCGACGCCTTGGCATTGAAATCACCACCCAGGATGATGTTGGGTATGTTAGTGATATTGTGTATTTGTGGAGAGTAATTGTGTGGTACTGTGGGGGATGATTGGGGGGTGATGTATATGTTGGTGATTGTCGTGTCTGATTTGTTACCAGTGCTTATTTTAATTGATTGTATTTCTGTCGTAGTGTCATGTGGGGGGAGAAGTGACTTTGTGTGTGCACTGGTATCTGAAAAGTTTACGGATTTGTGTACCAGGTTGATGAGTCCACCGCCACCAACGTCAGCCCGGTCCTGTCTGATGGTGGTGAAATTATGAAATGCAGGTGTTTTTTGTGTTGTGCATAGTTTTGTTTCTTGTAAGATGGCAATATGTATGTTGTGTTGTTTGATGAATTATGTGAGTTCTTGTTTGTGTTTATGCCATCTATGTTTAGTTGGAGAATGTTTATGTTATGTGTGCAGTGTGTGTTGGGTGCTGCAGCACGGAGGGGAGGTAGTGGTGAGGGTGGAGGGGAGGGGGTAGGAGAAGGTTGTGGTGGATTAGTTTGGGGTGGGATAGGAGGGATTAGGGGATTGGATGGTGTGGAAAGTATTGGTGGGTTAGGTTGAGGAGGTATGGGGGAAGTAGGAGTAGGGTTGGTGAGGGGGTTAGTGGGTGGGGGGAAGGAACATAAGGAGCAGGTCCAGGTGTTTGTGTAGTCTTTTCCAGATGCAAGTGTTGTGCAAGTGTAATGGGTCCAGTTCTTGCAGGAATTACACTGAACTGAACCCTTTGTCTGTCGGCTCAACGTAATAGGTTTTGAGCACGTTGGACATGTATATTTGTTGGTGGGTCCTGGATTGCTTTCAATATGCCCGGCGAGAAGAAGTCGTCTAGAAATGACCATCGGGGAGTCATTTCTCGGGTGTAGAAAAAACAGTGTTGTTGTATGTGATGTGTGGTGAGATGTGGTACTTGCCTGGGCGACCGAAGCCACTCCCAGGGAGGTTGCGGTGGTTTGGCCCCCATGCTGTCCTCCTCTTCTCCTTGACAGCCTCTGGGGGGTAGACCTACGACGAAGATGCCACCGCTCCAGGTCCTGGAGGGGGGGTTGAGAGCTGGGGTAGAGGGGGGTGGAGCTCGTTTCATCACCCCCTCCTGTCTTCCCTGGGTATACAGGGGTACAAAGGGGTCACCCCTGAACAGAAATTATTGATTGTGAGTGTACCTGTAATAAAAAAAAAAAAAAAAAAAAAGGGCCCGGTGCCCAGAGTGATTCTCTGCCAGCAGATACTGTCCGTTGCTTCCGAAATCCGTTAATTCGGGGTCTGTAGAATCGAGGGTCGATGTTATATATATATATATATATATATATACAGGGTGTAATGCGACGTATGACAAAAACTTACACCAATGATCTATCTATCTATTGCCAGACACCATAATCCCGTAAGGGGTGGCCATTTGACTTTGAGTTATTTATTTTACGGGGAGGGGCACTAACCCTCCACCAACCCACTTGTTGACACGTAGGGAGCACGTATGGTTTGGTTATATGGTTACCACCCAGCATTGTAAATGGTTTCTTGGCTTACAGGAAACCATTTGGCTTGTCACTCAATGTAATGCCACCTGTAAAGGAAAGAAAAGCAGTAAGAAGTGACAGGAAATATAGGAGAAATAGGAAGAAAGGAGGGTCTGTCATGTAATTCTGAGTATATTTTGTTCTATAAACATATACTCTTTGTGACCCCAGTTCAGTACCCAGCATTAGGCTGTTTGAGTGTAAAAATTTCGTGGGTTCCAGGTGTAATCGGGTGGGAGCTTCGCAGGGCGACGGGAGATGAGTATTATTAGCTTATTCTGTACTGCACATGAAAATCCCATATCCTATCAGTACAAACGAGTTTGAAGAAGAAACTTTACGTAGTCTATTGATTCTTTAACATAAAGTGATGCATTCCTGTAATTCTTTTGCACAAACTGACTGTAATTAAAGATTAAATTCAAATTTTATGGATTGCAAGGGAGTACTGAGGGAGGAGAGGCTGGTGTACTGTGCCAGTTATGTAATGTTTGGTTTGTGGGCTATTGCTACCAGCATTATCATAACACCCACAGCTCATTCAGTGAAAAAACTTTATTCTAATGCGTGTCTAGCGTCACTTTAAGTCAGGAGTAATGATATTATTTATTAAAATTTTTCTGCTGCAAGTACACGTGGCACCATTGCTTTCATATGAAGATGACTTGACAATAGTGATGCAGGGGTGCCAATTTAACGACTTTGCAGCTAGACCTATTTTTTGCTTCTACCTAACGTCACGATTTAACATCTGGCAACATGATATCTAGCTACATTCTGGTTATTTTTGCCATTTTTAGATGATATTCTAATGATTAATCGTCTTTTCTAGCGATATTTTGCAGTGTTTTCTATTTAGCGACATTTTATCAAGGGCTACACTATCAAGATTGATGATAAGGACTTGGCAACCCTGCGTTCACAATGTCATTTGAACGGGAAAATTTGCAGGCGAGGCACACACTTCAAATACTGTTCTCCGCGTTCAGTTGTTCACTGGTTTCAGCTTCACTTGTTCATGAAACAGCATGCCACGTACGTACAGAAATGAGGAATATGCAGATATCGTCTATTTTTACGTATTCTGGGATGGTAAGGCCAGTGCTACAGCCAGAGAATACAGGTGGAGATACCCGATGGCACCACGTTTACTTGCAGCATAAAAGATTGTAATAAATAATACTCTTCCTGACTTAAAGTGACGCTAATCTTGCTTTACAATAATGTTGTTTCATTAAATGAGCTGTGGGTGTTATGATAATGCTGGTAGCAATAGCCCACAGGCCAAACATTACATAACTGGCAACAATACACCAGCCTTTCCTCCCTCAGTACTCCCTTGCAATCCATAAAATTTGAATTTAATCCTTAATTACAGTTGATTTGTGCAAAAGAATTGCAGGAATGCATCACTTTATGTTAAACAATCAATAGACTACGTAAAGTATCTTCTTCAAACTCGTTTGTACTGATAGGATATGGGATTTTCATGTGCAGTACAGTATAAGCTAATAATACTCGTCTCCCGTCACCCTGCGAAGATCCCACCCGATGACACCTGGAACCCACGAAACTTTTACACTCAAACAGCCTAATGCTGGGTACTGAACTAGGGTCACAAAGAGTATATGTTTATAGAAAAAAATATACTCAGAATTACATGATAGATCATTGGTGTAAGTTTTTGTCATACGTCACGTTACACCCTGTATATGTTATATATATATGCATACATATATATATATATATATATATATAGAGTATATATATATATGATAGAAGATTTACCTGTACATTAATTATGATCTCCTTTGAAGCCTCACTGGTTGGTATACAGTTGCTGTTTATTTGTGTATGATCACCCTCAAGCAAGTCTTCAGTCATTTATTTGTTCCAAGATGGCATTTGCACTCATCACTAGCGGGTGTGTTAGCATCAGTGATGGAACATTAGTGTGGTGTTTTAGTTCAAGCAGCAGGAGGGCAGTGAAGTGAAATAACTGCCAGTTTAAATGAGTTGGAAATTTGTATTTAAGCATATGCCTTCATTTGGTGGTAAACAGCAAGTGAAGTGTTCTAACAACCAGTTTAGGTTAGTTGGAAATTTGCTTATAGATTTTTTGGGTGACCCTTGGCCAAAAATGTATCCCCATTGAACCCATATTATAAATGATTCGATATACAATAAATCATTATTCAATGGATTTTTCCAAACCCATCCTCATCATAAAACGAGGGTATGCTGTACGACCCATTCATAAGTTTGTCATTTGTCAGTATAATTATCTGTGTCCTATTCCATTATCTGTTGCAGTGAGATTAATTTACTAATATCAGTGATAATTCTGTATGTAGTTCAGCATATAATACAGTGTATTGCATATAATTTGTGATAAGGTTACTCAATGAATATTAACTACAGCAACAATCCATGTCCTCCTCCTCCTCTTCTTTCTCCTCCTTCTCTTCTCCCTTTTCCTGACTCCTCAACATTTTTGTAATAGTTAGGACCAGTAAATACCCATCCTCTTCCTACCTCCTATATCACATCCATGCAGGGCGCAAGTTTGGCCAGAGCTTGACTGTACCACGGACACGTGTTGGTACCAGCTCTCCTCTTGGCTCCTCCCCCACCCCAGGCACTTGCATCCACCGTCGTCACATCCGGCTTGAGTCACTACGCACCCTCATACTTGCAGACAACCAGCTAACCCGACTGTGCCTCTATCTAGATGACAATGAGTTCACAACGACCACTGACACTGAGGAGGGGGAGGTCAGTCTCATCATGTTGAGGTTCTGTCTTCTTGAGCCTCAGATAGCCAGAGTGGCTGTAGTAAAGTTGGTCAGAAAGTTTGCAAGTTTGTGATTTAAATGTTTTTGTTTTCAGAGTATAGTCACCCTGCAGCTTTGTAAAGTCTTAAGTCCATTTACAATGCTGGTTGGTAACCATATAACCAAATTATGGCACCAGGTGGTTTAGTGGGTAATCAAGGCACTCCAGTCAGATTGAGCCTGTTTAGGTTTATATCCAAGGTGTGGTTGGGGTTTATTGCTCATGTTATTCCACTCAGGGATAAGTGAGGCTGGTCACTCTCATCTTAAATGTCAGGACCAACTTGCCTAGCCGGGGCTCCTTCGCTTCTCATGGGACAACATAGGATTAAATGATGGATAGATAATGATTTTTATTTATTATAATTATTGTTTTTATTAATAAGGGGCTTGAATGCGGTGTTTGATTCAGCATTTATCAGTGTTCTTTTAGCATTACAGTAATCACTTGATTATCTGGATTCTCTTTATCTGGACATGCTGTGTATCTAGACATGCTCTGTATCCGGATATGTTCTGTATCTGGACATGCTTCGTATCCGGCTGTATTATTTCCATATCCGGATTTCTTTGTCCATATCTGAACATGAAATTTCCAGCTTGACCACTTGGGCTGCCTACAAATTTAAAAAATCGGTTGGGCAACTGGCCAGTGTCTCTGGCCATGTGTGGGTAATAGACCACAACATACCAGCTGAGCAAAAATGGCTGTCCACCACTTCACTGAACAGTCAAAGTTCCCCAGCCACCCAGATCATTCCAAACCTACCAGCTGCACGCAGGTAATACAAACCCTGACCCACAAAGTGAGAAAAAATTGCTGTCTGCCTCATCACTAATTGGTCAAAGTCCCCCAGCCGCCCAGATCACTGGGAATGTACCGGCTGCGAGTGAGTAATACAGACCCTAACCCACCAGCAGAGCAAAAACGCCTGTCTGCCTCCTCATTGAACGGCCAAAGTACCCCAGCTACCCTCGCTTCTCCCTCCCCGTCCCTCCTCAAACCCCTCGATGCTCAGTGCTGCCAGGCGTGTCTCCCTCCCCATCCCCACGGCCTCCCCTACCCCTGCTTAGTGCACTGCCCACCTGGCCCCCCACAACTTACCTCTCTACATCATCATGAGCAGTTTTTTTAGTTGTTGGCGATTTTATCGAATACTATTGGTTGTACTGAAATTCTGAAGACACCATGAGAAAGCCTGTTAAATTCAGCATCTAGACATATTCTTAACTTTTGCACAGTATGGACAAAATTTTGTGCTAGGATGTTGGGAAGTCATTGGAAGCTATTTTTACTCCTTAACAAGTTTATTCTCACTGCATTTCTGTGCCTTTACTAATCAGTTTTGTGTGTTTGTTTTTTAGCGTATCATAGTACAGTATGAACACCAGCGAAGATAATTGTATACATATACCAATATAACCAATTTCTGGTTATTGGGCCATGAAAACATTTTGTTCCCCCAGAAGCAGCCATAGCTAGGTTCTCGGCTCTCTTGGTGTCCCAGAAACTCATTGAAAACTTACGGTTCCTGAGAGGGTTAAAATTCTTTCTGCAACCGTTATCTTCATTTATTTTTTGGGGGATTTTTGTTCTTTATGCATTGTTTTTTTAGTGTCTAGCATTATATTGGATATTCCCATGTGTGTTTTGATCTCAACATGCTGTAGCTGAAAGATCGAAGAGGACTGCCACAATTAGGAGGGATAGTGTACAAATAGGCAGAGTATTTGGAGATTTTTTCTGTCTATGCATTGTTTTCTTAATGCCTAGCATTATGTTAGATATTTCCATGTGTGTTTTGATGTCTGCATAGCTGAAAGACCAAAGAACACTTCCACAGTCAGGAGGGGTACTGCACATATAGGTAGGGTATCTGTGGGTTTTTCTTGTTTATTTATTGTTTTTTTAGTGTCTAGCGATATATTGATTAATCCCATGTGTGTTTTTATGTCTAAATACAGCTGAAAGACTGGAGAATGTTTCCACAGTTAGGAGGGGTACAGTACATAGGTTGGGTATACAGTAGATAGTAGCTTGGGTATAGGTAGGGTAGAGATACAATAGAGGATACTGCTCCATATCCGGATTTCGTCCATATACAAACATCCCATCCCTTTGGCTGTATTATGTCGGATAATCGAGAGATTACTGTATACAGTATTAGTTTTCTAATAGTGTTGTTTGGTGCTGCCTTCCTGCAGGTTACTTTTTTAGCCCTTCCCAAGGATTTACGTAAGTTTTGGAGTTAAGCCTGAGATAGCAGTCCAAGGTCATAGCAACTGCACTGTGATTTATTGGAGGAAATAAGAGCTCCCACAGTAAGATCTCCTTCTTGCTACCCTGTAACATGATGGACCAGTCTGCTCTGGATGTAATGTATAGGATGAGCATGGATTCACAGTACAAAGCTCTCATACAGCATGTAAAATCTCCAGAAATTATATCTCAGCTGTATATTGTTGCTTTTGTGATGGTTGAGCACACATATGAAATTTTCAAAGATCTACCTGTGCTTAATTTTTATAGTCACTGAAGCATCAGATGTTATTTGTTTATATCATTTTGTACAATATATTAAAAAAGAATAAATATGTGCAGCTTTGTCTTACATTGTCAACTCCAACTTTCTGCAGGGTGGAAGTGTACGGTCATCAGCACCCCGGAAATCGTGGTTGCTTTTCCCAAACCTGTCAATGTTAGATGTGAGCAATAATATGCTGCGAGACCTTCCTACCACCCTACATGAGCTCTCAAACCTTTCTGTAAGTATGCTTCACCTTTGATAGTTTCATTTCATGCCATTGTTTCTCAATCCAGCTTTCCCGTGTCCCAGAGTGACCACAAATATAGTTTCAAGCTATGATGCTGAGAATATACTATACTGTGAATGTTAAGATCCAGCTGCTGTCATGATGTGAAAATTATTAGAGAACAAATGGGAATAAAATGCATAATAAGAATTTAGGAGATGAGCGATTGATTAAAGTGTCCATATCATTAGTGGAGAGAAGCGAAAGAAAGGGGAGGCTTAGGAGAAGGTGGAAGTATAGTTTGAAAGAAATTTTGAATAATAGAGGTCTTTTCATCTAGGAGGGTGAAAGATTTGCTGGAACTGACCAGATTGGAATGAAATGGCTCGTGAGGGGATACCTTGCTGTCTTTGATCTGTAACATATAATGAAGTGAAGCTACTTGTGTAAACTGTAAATCAGAAAGAGTCTGCTCACAGATGACAAGATTGCTTTGTGTAGACCATTTCATATGGGAGCTGAGAGACTTAATGTGAGTGAAAGAGGTTGCATTCTATTGTTTTTGGGTGTTACCCCACTGGAGTGGGTAATAATGAGCATGTATTAAAATAGAAGATGAGGAAGACTTTAGAAATTTCTATGAATACAGTAAACCCCCATTTATTTTCATAATTCATCCAAGACCCTGTCGGATAATACATTTTTTCATATAATGCCATACTACCCCACAACCCCTCTACACGAGTTATAACGCCGATAAAACTCTACACCTGTACAGGTCTCCTACAGTATCAACAGGGGCTGTATTCCCAAGATAGCCATCAATACACAAAACCCATCAATTGTGATTTTCTGGTGGCCACCTTTGTATATTCATTATATAATTCTTACACAGCTACACATATGTTAACATGATTTTAATTATTAAAAAGGCATTTCAGGTGGGGGCGCTAACCATCCACTCACTCGATGTAGTGCTGCTCTCGGGTGTCTGCTCTTTCCTCTCCTCCATCCGGCTTTCCTTCAATCCTCTTCTGTCTTTCTTTCCTTCATTCTTTCCTTGTCCTTCTGCCTA
>JAGKTI010037290.1:0-10920 GCA_018397915.1 Birgus latro
AATAGGGCATAGGGCTCATTTCAATGGATGAAAACAATGGAAAAATCTGGGGAAGATTTACTTAGTGCAGAGCGGCTGAGCAGACGACACGAGAGGGTAATGGAGGGGAGGTAGGGAGGGGAGTCTAGAATGGGGGAAAATGGCTAAATTGTCAACAATGGATGGCATTACTGATGACATTAGTAGCTCTGACTATTGTTGGACATTGGCAGTGCTGATAGATGATACAAGTCACCACCTGAAAGCCCGGTGGAATTAAAAATAACACAGAGTCACTCAAGTGATGCCCCGCAGTATGATCCATTGCACCCGACCGTCACGAAAGTGACGACCCGCAGTGTAGGGGTTAAGTTAGTAAATCATAGTAAAAACACTGGAAGATACACTCGCTACTGTAAGCTTAGCCGGCAAACTGAATGTAGATTGTAAACATTCTTAATAGTGCATGGATGGAACACTCTGATTGGTCTGCTGATCATACAAACGCGGTGATTGGCTCCCGGATTGAGAGCTGCTCACTCATTGGGGGAGGAATGGAGGATGTCAGAGGCCAGCCAGTGGGAGGGAGCATACTGATCAGAAGAGAGCTGCTCTCAGTGGGATTTTCATCCTCAGATCACGAAGGGATGGGACCATTACTGCGCGGTGGCAGCGTGCTTCTGAGATGTGTCCAATCCAGTGTTCATGTTATCTGTAAATGGATGCAAAAGCAGCGGCAATGGAGGGGCGCGACTGCGACGTGCCTCCACCTTGAAGGACGGCACTGAACAGAGATGTATGTGTCTGGGTAGCCAAGGGTTGAAAATGTCAGCTGCTAATGTATATGCTAAGAAATAAGTTATAGGAAATCTAGACAATACATAATAAATTAGGTAGTTCCAGGTGAATATAAATATCACTCAGGCTTCTCCCTTCCTTTCTTATATACATTTATATTGCAGGCAATGTGTCTCGGTGAACACTCGCTGCACTATTTTATACGTATATTTCACACTGAACCATATGCAATATAAAACACTATCACATGATTCCATCTCAGCCTCCTCTGTTATTCCCTTCCTTACTGTATGGCGTACGAGAGCGCCTGCTCCCTTAGCAACTAATGCATATGTCTATGTATCTTTATGGCATAACATAATGCCTGCTATGGTAGGTTAGTTATTTCACTAATCCAGGCACTATATGTTTCACAGATATGAGTAATGGCTTCACTATGAGGGTAAAATACATCATTTACTGGCAGAGTGAGAGTGGAAACACCCCTATAACAACCCAGACTCCTGCCTCTAGGCCTAACGGCTGATAATGGGTCCCAGTGCTTTACAAACAATATATCTATGTTCAGTAGACACAATCACTTCACAGTATAGTCAAAAACACTGTACAATCACAATATTTCAATAATGGCTTCAGCCTTGGGTGGGAGGGGGAAAATGGCAGATTTAAAGGGACAGCGCAACATGGCATGACCCTGCTGTCTGACTGCTTGTGGAGCACTGAGATTTTATCACTATGTACAGGCCCATATGAGCCACTGCAGTGTTGCCAAGGTCTTGCCTCGAGAGAGACACGCGGCTGCTAGAACCCACCAAAATTTGACGCAAATCGACCACAAACTTATTTTTTTTTTTTTCACTTTCTCACGCGATTTGTGGTCCATATGCTTTGACACAACCCATCACATGGAACGCAAATCGCAACTGCGTGCGCAAAAAGGTTAAGTTGCTAATGTGGGACTATGGGTAGAATTGGCATCACTGGAGAAGAAAGACTGCCATGGAATGTTACCAAGATAGCCATCTCAGTTTGCCCTGTCAAAGTGCCATTGGGTCACCCTGACAGATTCAGAACAGGGAGGGGTGGGGGGGGGGCTAACAAATGAGGCTTTGATGAGATTGTGATCAGAGGATCCAAATGGTGACAGTACCTCTTTCCTGTATTGATCTGGAGTATTTGTTAGGAACAGGTCCAATAGATGGGCATTATGGTCAGGATTATCTGGTATTCTGGTTGTTTGCTTTACCAGCTGTGTGAGATTAAACGATTCTGCAAACAGCTCACACTCCAGACCAGCATCGTCAGTCCTGGTAGAATGCAATAATCATTTAGCATTATGCATGTTAAAATCACCCAAAATGGTAATTTCGGTGCTAAGGGCAAGGTTAAAGTTATTCAACTGTGTGAATATGGAGTCAAATACACTGGGTTCTGACGAAGCATTGGGGGAGCAATAGATTACACAGATATATTTGGTAATATTTAAATAGTTTATACAATGAGTAATCAAAATTGGATGAAATGAAGTTTAAAATAGTGTCAACTGCATATCGAGATTTGATATAACAACAGGTGCCGCCCTTGTTACGGAAGTTTGTGAAAAGAAAGGTATGACATTAGATTAGAAGATAAAGCAATAAGAGGGTACTTTTGCACTGCAAGAGTTTCTAAACCCATGTTTTGGTCCTTTTTATTGTCTGGCGAATGAGAAAAGGGTAAAATCAGTCATACCTCCTTACAGTTGAAACTAATTTAATGTCAAATGGGGATACAGTAGCTAATTATAATTATTATAAATGAGGGGAAGACAAGGAATAAAAGGCAGAATGGTCGTGCTACAGCAGGTAGGATATCACTACTAAGAATAATTTTATTGCTGTTGCAACCTTATTTTTGCTATATCATCACCACAGCATTTGGAAATAGGGTAGTGTATTGTAGTCACTAGAATTTTTCTTACCTGGTCTTCGAAACTACAGTATCTGTATAGGAAATCCTGTGAAGCAAATAAATCAGGATACTGCACACTGTGCACGGAGTAATGTATTACACATTCATTCAAATTGGGAAATGTATCTAAGTGTTAACTTCTAATATATCACTGCCTCCTGTTACTCGTTTTACATAATTCTTAGTGTGTTATATATTTTATTTGATACGACGTGATGAAGGCACAAAATTTTTATCTTATATTCGCTGTTTTCATTGAACGTATGGCAATGCAGTGACCGAAGCAATCTGAAGCTCTGCCATCACTTCTTGGGGTGACTGTCCTCACATGTAGATCGAATGGTGTCTAAATTATTAGAGATGAAAGACTAAACCAAAGAAAAGAAACCACATATTATTTGCCAAACTGAAACAAAATTAACCCCAAAGATATCAAACAGTATCCTAAACTTAGAGGAATACAATATTTGGAGAAGAAACAAAAATTTAAGAAAAGAAGGAGGAATTATAATCTTAAAGAAAAATCTACAAGTCAGAGAAATAGAACTAGACATACCCTCACATGTAGAACCGATTGCTGTAGAGATTAACACATTTGAAGGGAAAGTAACTGTGGCAAATTTATACATGCCACCCAAAACAAACATTTGGGAAAGAGGCGAATATGAAGACCTTGCAGAAAGTACAATTCAGAGTTTAAAAGCATTACTACATACAGTGGAAGAGGAATCTAAAAGAATTAACCCTCTGAGATTCCAACAATGCGATATCGCGTCATCATAAATTCAACCATTGAAATTCTGATGACTCAAATTCGAGTCATACGAAACAATATTTCTTTTTTTAGCATGTTTTCCATCTCCTATCTGGCCTTCTTCCACATACACTATCCTGTTTATCCTTTTCCAACTACTTGTTATTACAGTGAGGAGTACATCAGATAGATATACATAATAAATAGGTTTATTCCATGAAAAATACCGGTGTTACCAACATCGATGTTTGCCAGCGTGACAGCAAGAGCTTTCACTTTTCTCTGTGAAAACTACCATAAATTGCCATAATCTATATATCATTAGAAAGGGAATTTACTGTAGAGTGACGAAGTGCTATCAAATTTCACGTAATTCTAATACTTTTTGTTTTTCTACAAATATTTTTCTACAGTAGGTTGTGTGATTTTTCCTTTCTTGGCTAACTTCTACTCGTCCTATTGGCCCTTCAGCTATCGTATTTACCTTTTTCAACCATACTTCGATAAAGAGCAACTATTCAGCTTTAAAACGGTACCAAATTCATTAGCCTGTCATAAAAATTTAGTGTACAATGGCCGATTAAGTAGGAATATCACTCCGCGACGGTGCGCTCTATGTGCTTCCTGGCTGAATCTGGCCAGACACACTCGGCGGAGGGCCGAAAATCTCAAAGGGTTAACTGTATGTTCCAATACAAATATAAACTGGAATACTCTAGATGTTCTAGATGTAAGAAGCCATGAAAGCTGTTGGGATCTGGATCTTGTGCAGGAGTTTTTCCTAACACAGCATGTAAAGGTAACCACCAGAAAAAGAGGAATTGATGATCCATCGGTACTAGATCTTATATATACTAGGCAAGAGAATGATATTGCCAATAATTCGGCAAAAGCAACCATGTAGTATTAAATTGCAACGTCAGGGTTGCATATGACATAGTTAACAGTAATGAAAGTTACAAAAAGAGCCTAAACCACAAAAAGGGGAGCTACCATGACCTAAAGAAGTACTTCTTAGAAATAGATTGGGAAAAGGAGCTAAGAGGTCAAGATTTAAATATTATATATAGAAAATTCTGTGAATTCTATGAAATAAGAGTCCAAAATTACATCCCACAGCACAAATAAACAAAAATGAAAAAGTAATGGTTTAGTACAAAAAGTAAAAAATCGAAAGAAAATAGAGATTTGCCGTGGAATAGATACAGAAGACACAATAGTGAGAGGGCATATAGCAACTATAAACAGGCAAGAAATGATTATACAAGGATAAGGAGAGAAGCTATTTCACAGCTACATCCAAAGCAAAACCAGAGTAAAAGATAAAATACAATCCTTTAGGGACGAGGGGATCACCTATAAACAAGTGAAAGATATTTAAGTGCTAAATAAAAATTTCCAATCAGTTTTTACAAAAGAAAATAATTATGAAAGAGATGATATGGAACATGCTTGCCCACACATATTGCCAGATATACAAATATGAGAAAAAGAAGTACAGGAAGAGTTAAGTAAATTAGACAAAGGAAAGCATATGGTTCTGACGAAATTTCAGGTTAGGTGCTACGTGAATGTGCAGAAGGGTTAAGCAGACCATTATATTTAATATTCAGGGAATCCTTAGGTCAAGGTAAACTACCTGATATTTGGAAGGAAACAACACATTATTCCCGTATTCCAGAAAAGTGATAGGCTTAATCAACTCATCTACCGACCAGAATCACTGACCAGTGTTGTGAGTTACTAGAAAAGCTGATAAGAAAAGTTTGGGTAAACCATCTAGAAGAACACAATATGATACCAGCAAGGCAGTTCAGTTTTAGAAAGGGTAAATCATGTGTTACCAATCTACTAAGCTACTTTGATAGAGATACAGATACATTACAGAAAAGAAAAGGATGGATGGACAGTATCCATTTAGATTTCAAGAAAGCATTTGACAGTGTAGTGCACCATAGACTTTATGGAAACTTTGCCATCAAAAGGAGGTATCCTAGGCAACCTGTTCTGTTGGATGCAGGATTTCCTCAGAATAAGGGAAATGAGAACGGTATTAAGGGGAAGTTACTCATCATGGAGGGAAGTGACTAGTGGAGTTCCACAGGGCTCAGTGCTGGCACCAAGTATGTTTTTAGTATATAAAAAATGATATAGACAGTAACACTTGAAATGGAAGGTATGTAAATATGTTTGCTGATGATGCAAAAATACAAAGGAATAATTTTACTAACAGACTCTTGCAGAGACCTACCTGAAAAATTGAATAAACTTTATGAATGGAGCAATAATTAGCAAATGGAATTTAATATGGACAAGTGTCACGTAATTAAATTTGGTAAAAAAGACCAGCTGGGGTTATGAGTTAGGAACCGGAAGTTCAACCCTACACATATCAGAAAGAGAGAAGGACTTGGGTGTGATTATCAATAACAGACAATCTCCAGCTGACCACATCAGTGAGAAGGTATGTAACATGTATACATTGCTTGCTAATATAAGAATAGCATTCACATATTTAAATGATGACATGCTGAGAAAGATAATAACATCATTCATCAGACCAACCCTGGAGTATGCATCAGTAGTCTGGAATCCTCATCTCAAAAAAAAAGAAAAATAGATAAGACTGATAATGTGTATAGGGCAGCTACAATATGGGTACTAAGCTTAAGGGATCTAAGCTACAAAGAGAAACTAGAAAAACTGAATCTACCAACACTACAGGAGAGAAGGAAAAGAGGCGACATGATTATGCTATATAACTGCATCTCACGGAAAGACAAAATAGACACAAATGAATATATAACCTATGGGGAAGCATCAGCAAGAGGACACTGCAAAAAACTACATAAAAATGAGGCGATAAAGACGTAAGGAAATTCAGTTTCCCAAATAGGGCAATTGATCAGTAGAATGCACTACCGAATGAAATAGTGTGTGCCAAAACTATTCATAAATTTGAGGCTATGTATGATAAAATGGTTTAATACACGGGACAGTACGAGCTTGACTCATTCCTGAAAAGATACAATTAGGTGAGAACTGTTAGGTAAGAACACACACACACACACACACACACACACACACACACACACACACACACGTGCCCTGTAAAACACAGTAACCACCCTCGTTCTCAAAGTACGGACATAAAAATTATTGGGGATAAATGATGGAAGAAAAGGTAAAGGAAGGGTATACAGACAGACGGACAGGCAGACAGACAAACTGTGACAGACAGACACAGACAGACAGACAGACAGACGGACAGTGTGTGTGTGTGTGTGTGTGTGTGAGAGAGAGAGAGAGAGAGTGTGTATGTGTGTGTTTGTGTGTGTGTGTGAGAGAGAGAGAGAGTGTGTGTGTGTGTGTGTGTGTGTGTGTGTGTGTGTGTGAGAGAGAGAGAGAGAGAGAGTGTGTGTGTGTGTGTATGCGTGTGTGTGTGTGTGCCATGCGAGGAACAAAACTGGTAAAGGGAAAGAGCAATGTGCCGCGTACAGTGCCAGCTGCACATCTAGTAAGCCCTGTGCAAGGTGATGTTTGGGCGCCACTCCCACTAAGCAGCCCTTCCTCTCCTTCTCACGGCCAGGACATCACGCATGAGAGTCAGTGGTGCAGTGGTACCAATCCACCTCACAGTCCAGAGCCACGATTCGACTCTCGGACAGGTCAGGCTGCTGGAAAGTTTTTGTTTCTTTGTATCCATGTTCACGCAGCATTTGGATACCACTGGAGGCCAGGAGGTAAATCTGGCGGTTACGTTTTCTGTTCTAATGGAAGACTTAGCCTTTAAAAAATTTGATTATTTGCGTTACTTACTTTCGCGAAGTTCATAGACATTGTTCCTGAGCTTCCTTCTTCATTTCCATGTGTCTGAAATCCTTTTTGACAATTCTCATACTGTTGTCAGCACACACTCAATACAGGGATATACTTTCTACACCTTTGTCAGTTACCTGCAGCTTCCCTCTCTAGATATTTTTATTTCCATAAAATCATCGTACATCACTTTTCTAATTCCTGTGTACTGCCTTGGGTAGTTTTTTATGCGTCTGTTATTGTTATACCTCCAAGAAAGGTGACCATGTTAAACAAAAAATACAACAAATTCAGAAGAAACCTCCCTAATGGAGAGGAGAAGGGTGAGGAGGGGTTCTGACTGCATGTAAGATGTGTGATCCATGGATAATAAAAGAGGTACAGGTGTAGGGTAAGCGATGAGGGGATGGGAAGCCAGTGAGCTGGATGGGCGGGAATGGGGCCGGTATTATCGTGAGATTAACAGGCTTTCAGACACCTACTTCTTAGTTAATCTGACAATAAATACTTCGTACCAACTTTAGTGCTATAAATTATTAAAACCGAAATAGAGTGGAAAGCTATCATCATCATCCAATCCTATGTTGCTCCATGAGGAGCGTAGGAGCCCGAGGCCAGGCAAGTTGGTCCTGACATTTAAGATGAAAGTGACCAGCCTCACTCATCTCTGAGTGGCATTACGTGAGCAATAAACTCCAACCACTTCTTGGATATAAACCTGCCCAGGCTGAATCCGATTGGAGCTCTTTAATTATCTACTAAACCACCAGGCGCTATAATTATATGTTTACCACCCAGCTTAATAAATGGTTTCCTGGTCTACAGGAAACAATTAGGCTTGTCACTTAGTGTAGAGTCACCCGTAGACAGAAGGAAGAGGAAGGAAGGAAGGAAGGAAAGAAAGACCGAAAAGAAAGGAAGGAAGAGAGGAAAGGGCAGTCACGCGAGGACAGCACTACATCCAGTTAGTGGGTGGTGAGCGCCCCCACCTACCAACAAAACGAAGATTATCAAAAAAGAGAATATGCAGAAACTGGCGAGGAAGAGGTGCTGGAAGGCCTCTTACGCTGACGAGAAAATGGGCATTGGCGATTTGCGCAGGTGGCAACTGGACGAGGGAGAGTGTGAGGACGGCGTTCAAGGCACACAGCACAGGCGAGTGGAGGTGGCGGGTGGAGGCAGTGAGTGACAGAATAAGAGTAACAGGCGAATGGGAAGTAGGCGGGGATGACACGAGAGAGAGAGAGAGAGAGAGAGAGAGAGAGAGAGAGAGAGAGAGAGAGAGAGAGAGAGAGAGACAGACAGACAGGGAGAGATTACTATTGAATTCTTTTCACAGTTAAAAGTATGTTAAAACGTTTTTTCGCTTGCGAATTATCTAAAACAAAATCATACACATGGTCACAGAGTTCGGCATTCACTACCAGTTCACCATAACACCTTTATCTTACCATAATATCACTTTCCGATAATGGTCATTGGAAAATTCTCTCTCTCTCTCTCTCTCTCTCTCTCTCTCTCTCTCTCTCTCTCTCTCTCTCTCTCTCTCTCTCACACACACACACACACACACACACACACACACACACACATACACACACACACACATATTTAAATTAAGAATATGTACTTGAAACTTATCATGTAAGCTATCTCCGCGGCACACGTTCCTGTTTATAATGCGTACTGTAATACTGGATGATGCAAACGTACCTTCATAGATACCTGTTTATGTACCGTACATATACTGGGTGACTCACTACTCTGACACTCCTGACCTTCGCCAGTACTCCTTTTGGTGATTTACGGATATAAATAGAATTCTGTGCTTTCACACCTCAGTCAGTGTCAGTCATTCCGACACTTGTACTTAAGGAGACAACTGCGCCGCTTTCCCGCCACCGCGACGCTAAGCAGCATCAGATTAAGTACTATACTGGTTCAGTAAATATGTCATACCTGCTTACTAAGTGACTGTACTGAATTATTCCATTTTACCTGTGCCATGGCCTTTCCTGTGGGATCACCTTAGGGAAAAGTGTTTAAAAACAAGCCTGAGATATCCTGTGTGCTGAAGCAAAGCGTTATCATGGGGTTACGGCCATCCCAGACGATACGCTGCACCAAATATTCGCTGCTAAAATACAGTGTATTTTATATATATTTAAACATCGAATGAGATCTTTTTTTTTTAAGCGTTATGTACTTGTGGGTAAATTGTAATTAAGTGGAAAAATTTTCGTACCGCATTTAACAAAAAAAAAAAAAAATCATTATCAACGAGAATATTGACATTATTCTCGGGTCTCACAATAGTGAATAGCTCTGTATATATTATTTTTATATACAAGTTGGCCAGGGGCTGAAGGCAATCATGCAGGTGGTGGCGCTTTGTGCCCTGGGTGGAGCAGCTGCAACGTCCACCTCGTACCCAAACCTCACCATATTTCCCTGATCATCTCCGTGGGAAGGATCCTGGTCTGACCCCGGTGAGGTGCTGGTTACAACAAGGGGCGCCGGATCCTACACGGTGTATGCGCTGTACTATCCTATACCTGTAGGACGGCTGCAAAGATGTAGTTACTTGCCTGTGGTGACGAGTCTGATCGGTCAGACAGGTTAAATAACACGAACTACAACACGTTGGCCACCGAAGCTAAATGAACTGACACCCAGAGATGGAGTTGTTATTGAAAATTAGTAGGCTTGCTATTTTGCATATTCTTACCGAGTAAATAACGGTAAACCATTGGTTGTCAACAAACTGCGATGCGTTGAGCAGGGAAGGGGCGAGATTAACACTTAAAAAATAAGATTCTTCTTTCCCAAACTGCTGCTTTCTGTATGTTCCACAACTGAAGCTCGCTCGATACAGCGTCAATAATGTTGTGCGTGTGTGGAGGGAAGAGGGGAGATGTGTGTGTGTTGGGGGGAGGGGGGGTGCTGTGCAGAGAAGGACTCTTAAGAACCTTGAAATTTGTTAGGAGTGGCCATTCCCATGGATCTGTTGTGTATGCAATGTAGCAGTCAAAATTAGATGGATTATTGAGAGACGGTACTCACTGAAACCATATATCTCTCCATATAACACAAACTGCCCATCACAGCGGATAAACTCCCAGTTAACTTGGATGGTCTCAATCTCATATGCTTTTTTTGTGAGGATCATTAGGCCTGTGACGTGGAACCGATAATTCGAAGACTTAAATGATGTTTAGTCTCTCTCTCTCTCTCTCTCTCTCTCTCTCTCACCAACCAACACTGTGAAGAACCTTGGCGTTTTTATGGACCGGTACATAACCTTTGATAGTCACATAACTGAAATAAGCGAGAGTAATGGCAGCTCCAACGCTTATTAATAGAATAAAACACTATTTTGATAAAGATACTCGTGTAATCATAATCAAATAACTAGCATTAAGTCACATAAACTATTGTAACATTATATGGGGCAGAACCAATTCCACTTTGACTGTAAAAGTACAGAAACTACAAAACTTTGCTGCCAAAGTTACAGAGGGAAGAGCCAGGAAGTACGATCATGTTACCCCCATTCTTAGAGAACTTCAATGGCTAACCGTAGGTAATCTAACAACACTCATCCTAGCAGTAACTATATT
>JAGKTI010037291.1:0-10920 GCA_018397915.1 Birgus latro
TCATGTGTGCAGCGTGTCGGGGAGAGCAGGTGGAGATTGTTAGGCGTGAGAGGATTGAACTTTCTGGTGAGTCTCTTGAGCGTGTGGAGGAGTTTCGTTATTTGGGAGACATGTTATGTGCCGGAGGTGGGGCTGGAGTCAGCTCAATTGCTAGGGTGAGAAGTGGTTGGAAGAAGTTCAGGGAGCTGTTGCCTCTCCTGACATTGAGAGGACTCTCCTTACGTGCTAAGGGGTCTTTGTATGCAGCATGTGTTAGGAGTGTGATGCTGTTTGGTAGTGAGACCTGGGCAGTAAAGGAAGAGGATATTCACAGGTTTAAACGTACAGATATGACAATTATTAGGTGGATGTGCAGTGTGTCCCTGCGTGCAAGGCCTGGGGGGGCTGGGTATACGATGGAAGAGTTGAGAGGTAGGATGGGACTGGAGTGTATTGGTGTTGTGATGAGGAGATGTAGGCTGAGGTGGTTTGGACATGTGGAGAGGATGGGGGATGATAATTGGGTACAGAGGGTGAGAGGTGTTAATATTGGGGGAGGGGTTGGGAGGGGTAGACCGAGAAAGACATGGGACGAGGTCATTAAGTGTGACTTAAGGGTTAAGGGACTGAACAGGGAGGCTGCCAGGGATCGAGCAGCGTGGAGAGCCGCCATTAGGTGACCAAGGCCGACGCATGCAAGCATGTTGGAGCCTTCAAAAACGAAAACGATATATACATATATATATATATATATATATGCAAGGAAGATCTCAAAATTTGCTAGTGTGAAATTCAGTAAATCCAGGTCCCTTTGAAAGAGGATTTACTGCATTCCAGTGTATCTGTACAGTCAGTGGGGGGTTGAAGGACATATTTCATTAGCAGATAATAAATTTGGCCTGATTTTGAAGTTTATGTCGTGGTTTTCTAGGGCTATTTGCCACGATTTGGCAGTAGTATCTGTTGGCAAATCTGCAACAAAGTAGTCTTCATGCAGTCTGTCAAAGTCATCCCCTGTTGGAAGGATTTCCAGGAGGTAGCGTGTGTTAGTGAGGATGAAGCAGTTACCATTCTTTATAGTCCTTTGACAAGCTGGCATTTCCCATAGTTTAATAATCAGCTGGTGGTCAACATATCATACCTAGGTGCAACAAGGCCAAGTAAAAGTTTAAAATTTTTCATTATTCATCATAGAATGGCTTTGAAGTTAAAATTACTTTTTTTTTTTTTTTTATAATTCTTCATCCATGAGCTAACAGCACAATCTCACAAGGCTCCTTTTAGGCAGCATTACCTGATAGGATTCCCCCTAGATGAACACACACACACACACACACACACACACACACACACACACACACACACACAGGTTTACAAATTACAGGTAAAAAACTGAACACACTGTAAGAAATATTGTGTTGGTTCAAGTCCCCCCCCGGTGAGGTGTAAACACATTGAGGTGAATTTGGACCACCCAAGATTGTGCACCATGACAGCAACTGTTGTTCTTAACATTTTTTATATGTTCCACATGAAGCAGATGCTGATTTGAAAAAAAAAAAAAAAAAAAAACTATGATATTAAAATCACAGGGAGAAACTTCACTTTAACTAGGTTTTTCAGAAACAAAGTTGCCACCATGTTTTCTTTTTCCAGATTTTGCACACTTTACTAAAAATTCTCTCATTTCATTGAAACCAACTACACTAACTTCATATTTGCACTCAGTACTAACTGTACATTAATGTTCTTGAGGACAGGTACCCAAAATCTCCCCCCAAATACTTTACATGGGTCTTTTGTGACCTGACCCAGTTTACCACAGAGGCCTATAATGTATGGTCTGATTCACCCTAGCTGATGCTAGACAGATAATTAACCTGACTTTACTACCATACATAAGTGTCCACTGTACTGTAGTTACAAGTTTACTCAAGACAGCCTTTACAGTAAATCACTGACAGACAGACCTTCTTTCAGTTCAACAAGTGTGTCTGGTGTAAGTCAGAACAAAAACCTGTACTCAAAAGCATCCAAATCCATGAAAGATGAAGTAGTGCATGACCAACAAGCTCCTTAAATACTGAATGAGAAGCTTTTGTTTAAAACAGTCAAGAAAAATACACTGACATGGTATGGACAGGTTCACAGAATACACACAGAATCACTAAGAAAGTCCTAGAATGTTAGACTAAAGGTATTGATGGAAGAGAAGGACTGTATGTGGTGTGTGAGAAGAGAGAGGAACAGTATTTCATGAGAGAGGGTAGAGTTGTGACTGAGTGAATGAAAGAAGTACATAAGGAAAAAGTAGCTCAATGATGGCTTTAGCAATGCCAATCCATGTTGGACAAGGCGTCGAAGATGATTATGATGACGGTAATTGCTAGTTAACCAAAAGCAGCAAAAGGATTAAGGAACTGGTAGTGTACTATAGACATAAAAGAAAGGTTTCAGCAGAGAGATGAAAGACAAACATGGTGCAGTGCCAACCTTTTCGAGTAGGTGGCCCCGTGGGAGTGTGCAGGGCATCGTAGTGAAGCATTGTCACCATCTCACGTTTAATCAGCTCTTCAGCACGCTGCTGGTCTGAGAGGTGTACATCTCCATGCATGGGCCGTAAGACGGATGTGTTCACTTCCTGGGGTCTGGGTAGGTTGCGCTGAACTGCTTGTGACCGTTTCTTCAACTCTGCTTCACGCCGACTAGCTGCATCGGCCACAGCTCTGAAAAAAGAATGTAACCTGCCATTACGAAAACCAATGAACACCCATTATTTGCCAAGGAATATTTAGGATTTATCATCAACTCATCACTTCTTTTTGTTTCTTCCTCTAGCTTGTTTATTCCTTTGTTCTCCACCTCAGGAATCACTTTCACCAATTTCATCATTGGAGAGACTGTGGCACGACATGTCTTTACTGGCCAGGTCACTGTGAACAGGTGAATTGCCAAGAAAATGGCATGTGTGTGTGTGTGTGGGGGGGGCCAGGTGGGGCCAGGCAGTATCCTCGCTTGGCAGCAGGTGGAGGAAGGTCTCCCACATATGCCTACCAAAAATCACCCATGAAACTTGAAAAATGTGCAAGTGACTGACCTCGCAATTGCATAATGTATGGGTACATCATCGGGTGTCACCGTGACAAAACGTTGTGACGTACCCATACATCATCAGGACACCTCAGGTTAACTGGTTCAAGAGGGACATAGTCAGTTTTTGAATGGTCGAAGTTGGTGTTTTCAATAAATCTATTCCTATGAAAAATCATAATTGGACAGTCTCTACTTGATGCGAAATGGGTAGCCAGCTATGAATTATAATTACTGTAGCTTCTTGATGTCCTAAGGAAGAGTGGTTGATGCATTTGGGAGAAATTCTCTTACTACAAACCTTAGATTTATGGGCTCCAGCACAAAAAACACATTTAGGTTTATCATTTTTTCTAGAACACCTCTCAGATGTATGACCAAAGCCCTGACAGTGATGACACTGTGTAACCCAGAATCTTTCAAAAGTGCAGCATCTTGTAAGATCCACATAGATATAGTTGCCCTGTTCTACAATGGAGGATCTCACCTCTGGTAACATCGTCAAGACAGCAGTTTTAGTGTCATTCTTTATTCTTGTGAAGAGAAGGTTGAGGGTACAACCTTGATCAACGAGCATTTCCCCTCACCCACCCACCAGAATGTTTGGGATATCAGAGTCGCCCAAGAAAGAGGAAAGGCACGTCACAGTCATTTTTGGCAGCATTTTCTATGGCTCTGATATGCAGAAAGTTCCATCAGAGCCAAAATCATCACTCAGAATCCTAGCTGCTTCACCTTTTGTCTCGGCTGACGGAAACTATTACTAGCCCACCAGCCTTGGTTTTAAGGCAGCTATCAACTGGTACTGAGTCAAGTACACCTATGATGTCTTCTGGTCCCATTTGACTTGTCAGAGCATCAGCACCACTCTTTGGTTTTACAATCAGTACCTGCTGACTACAAATGGCTTTTTTTCTGGCCATGAGCAATGATCTCAACCACACCCCCAGGCCAATCCTTCCCTTCCCTTCCCCCACGAGAGACCTGCAAACAGCATCCGCAAATGACTTGGCTTGGTCTTGGGTGACAGCCATCGGTGATGAGACCTTGGTCTCTAGTGCCTCCAGTCTGTTGAAACATCTTTGATAACCTAAAATATCAGCCCAATAACTTCATCTTCTAGCTCCTTCTTAGTGACACTACTTCCTCCACCAGCCAAGACCACATCCACTGGTGCAACACATTGGCTACACACAACCAGCAAAAGCCCAGATGGTGGCTCTTCTTCATTAAATAGATAATCAATAGCATCCATATTTTCACATGCCACATGAACCCACTTTCTGCAGTAGGCACACTTCAGTGCTTGAGCACTTTTGCTACAGACCTCCTGCAGTGAGGGCGCTGGTGTTATTTGCTCATGGCTGGGGGGATGGGGGGGGACGACAACAGCAGCAGCAGCAAAGAGTAAACCCGGGTAGCACTGCCCCAGTTTGTGTCACCCTAACTGAGGTGGGGAAAAAAAAACGAAAAAACACAAAGAACAAGGTGTCTTTCTGCAAGGTCACCACAAGCAGGTGGGGTATGACTTGACTTTACCCTTCCGGGAAAGGTAACCCAAACCGAGGTGCCGCAAAAGTGCTGAGATGATATTTTACAACTTTTCCCAATTTGAGCTTTATAGCAGCAGCAAATACATCACTTAGGCAAGACCTCACTGGTTACGATACTGCCACTGCGCAAAAGCAATACTGAAAGATATATGAATTAAACATTCATATTAGTAATAATATTGCCTAGTAAAAGTAGAAGTACAGTGATACCTTGGTTATCATGCATAACTGGTACTAAGCATGGTGCATACAGTCGACCCTCGATTCTACGGTCCCCGAATCAACGGATTTCGGAAGCAACAGACAATATCTGCATGCAGAGAATCATTTCGGGCACTGGTCATTTGTCTGTTATCTGAAAGTTTGTCATTTCTAACTACATACAGTATTTCCCTTTACAGGTACAAAAATAAATGATACTATAGTTGAACATAAAAAATTACTGTAGCATAGTACTGTACCTGACCCACGTGACCCATGTCCCATACCACCTGCTACTGCCTGCCTCAGTGTTGTGTGTATCGTTGCTGCGATGAGAAGTGTTTATTTGCTTATTTCCTTGCTCCTCATTTCCTCTCAGAACTCTAAGCACGTGGTTCCAAACTAACTTTATTTATGCCTAAGCACCCTGAAAGTGCTATGAACACAGGAAAAGCATTTATTCTGAAGAAAAATGTAAAATTGTTGGACAAAGTGGCATGTGGTGTGGGAGCTTATATGCAAACAATGAGACATGAAATGACTCGGGTGTGTTTATGATGTGGATAGTTTCTTTGTTGGGGAAAAAAGTTAATGATGAAGGAGCAGTAAAATTCATGTTTTCGCCTTGGGTGCAACGTGTGTGGGGGGAAGGGAAGGCTTTGTGTCTGACCTTTGTTACAAACTGACGGTCATTGGTAAAGAAAATTCGGCTCTTACAGTATTTGAAGAAAGTGTTGACGTTCAGTTCTTGTGAATTCCTGTATACTGTACTGCCATACAAATAATACTGTTTGGCTGACTTGTTTATTATTCATGATTCCTGCATTTGCGTGTATCCAAAAAGTGAGAAGTATGCAATCACTCCATGCTGATAACTTCAGTATACTGTAGTTTTCTTCCTTTACTGTTGATGACTAATGACTCGAAAATAGTTTCACACTTTATTTTTTTTTCTATTTAAAATGAATGTGCCAAAAGTTATTCTTGGTGAAATACACATGACTCTGGGTGGCCATTATTCAAAGTATTTGCATGAATAGTAATGAGAACATTCAAGTGGCTTCGTGGCAATCCTTGGTGGTTAAAATTTTTATGGGCAGTATTAAGGGGCAAAACTAGTCGATTAGGTTAGGTTAAAATGCACTATGTGTCAAGTCGGTGAGATTGTAATGTAAACACACGTCGTGGATGTCTTACAGCAGACATATAATAACCTATCTATAAATTTATTTTCAACGAAAAATATGGGGCTCTTAGAACCTAACCCCCTATTTTACATGTAAATATATGTCACGTCTGAGCACGAAATTGATTTTGCACAAGGTTCTGCATAACCTATCTCGTGTTGTATGAAGACTACTGTACACCATGAAGCAAGTCGTAACATAATGGGTCCATAGAAAACGGGGTATTGTGAGGTAAACTAGTCCGCGATAGCAGTGCTGCACCTCATCGTCGATACCATCGTATTTCTTTTGCTATTTTTCGAGTTTTAGGCTATTTTTCCCTTCATTTTCAAGCAGCAGACTTTTTCAAGCAATGGACACTCATCCCCCCCTATTAGTCCACTGAACTGAGCGTCAACTAATAATGAAACTGAATGATGACAAAAACACAGAACCTACAGGATTTATAGTAGTCTTCCCACTATCCGACGTAATAGAGCCAAAGGCACGTCCGGAAAGTGGTCATATCCAAATACTGGGCCCTGAAGCTCCAGCACCAGTCATTCCTGACCCTAACCTAAATCAGAAAACCACCTACCACCTCCCTACCAGACATGCATAGCACTTAAGACCCCATTCACATAAATAATGAACACAAAGCATGAATTAATTGAATTTTAACCAAAAAATGATGATTCTGAGGTGAGTAAGGCAGAGGTGTTCACCACTTGGCAGCATAGTGGAAGTAAGTATCGGACATGGTATTCACTAAGAAAATCACCCTTTCTCACATCTTATGCACTAAAATATGGGATACAAAGCATGAAATAAATAAATTGTTGCCAGAAAATTATGGTTTAGAGGTAATTATGGCAAAGATGTCCACCAATTGCCTACATAGTGAACATAGGTAAGAGACATGATCACTGAGAAAATCACTTTTTCACAGCCTATGCACTCAAATACTGGGCACAAAGCATGAAATAAATAAAATGTAACCAGAAAAATTAAGATTTAGAGGTGAGTAGGGCAAATATGTTCACCAACTGACAGCACAGTGAATGCAGGTAGGAGACATGATAATCACTATGAATATCACCTTATTCACAGTCTATGTACTCAAATATGGGACACAAACCATGAAACAAATAAAATGTAACCAGAAAAATTATATGTTCACCAGCTGATAGCTCAGTGAACGTAGGTAAGAGGAATGAAAATCACTATGAAAATCACCTTTTTCACAGCCTATGCACTCAAATATGGGACACAAAGCATGAAATAAAATGTACTCAGAAAAATTATGATTTAGAGGTGAGTAGGGCAAATATGTTCACCAGCTGAAAGCTTAGTGAATGTAAGTAAGAGGCATAATTATTACTATGAAAATCACCTTTTTCACAGCCTGTGCACTCAAATATGGGACACAAAGCATGAAGTAAATAAAATGAAACCAGAGAATGAGGATTTAGAAGTGATTATGGAAAATATTTGGCAGATGACAGTGTACTTACATGCCCGTGGTGGCTGTTACGAATATTACCCCCACCTCTAAGGCTTTGACAGTGGTGATAAATGCTCTAGAAGCATGTACAGTAATCCAGTGTTTAACTGCACTTAATTCTTAGCACTGTGAATTATGATTGTTTAAACAAAAACGAACAATACCTCCAACCATCCCGACCACTGTTTACTCATCACGGCAGTTGAGAGATAACTGGCAGGAGGGGAAGAGCGCGGGAAAGGATCGTAAACACGGCTGTTCGGCGCCACATGCAACTTATAGGTCGGAAAAAATTGATTTTTTTTTTTTGCAATTTTTTGGCATTTTTGGGTTCCGAACGTCCCAGTCAACGATGTCCGAACAGTGAAACATCCGGTTATTGGTCATCCGGATAGTTGGGTGATTACTGTAATTGGTACCAGACATCCTAAGTGTAAGCCCAAATTTTCCTTTTTACAACAATTTAAACCCACTAAATACATACATACTTTTAAGTATCAGCAACACACACAGGCATGGTTAGGTCAACTGAAAGAGAAAAAGGAACATCAAGAAAAACAAGTACCACAAAGATCCGAGATGGGCTTGAGGTATGTGGTTCTGAGACTACATAGTGGAGAGTTAGTGATCTCCACCACCAGAGATTAACTCCTAGAGTAGGGCCTCATCTCTGAATCCTCAAAGCCATCAGAAACCACAGACACTGCACCATCACTGTCAGCAGAAGCCAGTTCAAGTGCGCGATATGTATGTTTTTCGTTGGTGAAAAATCTGCAATAACAGCAGAAGTGCATAGATATTCATCTTGCAATGATAACATGAACTGCTAAAAACCAACGGACCACTGAACATTCAATCCTCAAATCACATGTTTGGATACACAGTATCAGCACTACTACTACTCACACACACAAACACACACACACACACACACACACACACAGGTCGCAGAGGGAGAGAGACGGAGCTGCTCCTGGATCGAGGGGAAATAATCGCAGAACTAGCAGCGAAAAGGAGATAGCCTATTGTGATTATGTGGTTGAATGCGTGAGTGGTGGTCCCGTCGGATATTAGTTTTAAAAAACGCAAGTTTCGGCCCTAAAAATACAAGACAGAGTGAAAAAGAAGTTTCCATATGGTTGCATCATGGCGGAGAGAGACGGAAGATTGTTTACAACTGGCGAGGGGGAATTTGTGGGCTTCACCGAGCCAAATGTAGGCAAAGGAAGTGATAAGCTGCAAGAAACGAGAGTAGCAGGAGTGGAGAAAATGGCGGAGAGGAATGTCCAGGAGTTAAAAAAGGTATGGGAAATAATTAAGCAGCTGCAGGAACGGACCATAGAGCAAGAGAGAGAGATCAAAGTCCTACAGAATAGTCTGGAAAAAGTTAACACACGTAGTGAGGAACAAGAAAAAGAAGTTACAGAATTAAAGGCGAATAACGAATCCGCATCAAATGAAATAAAACAGCTGAAGAGGGAGAATAAGAGGTTGGAAGAAGAAAGGGACAGAATAAAAAGTAAACTAGATGAATACGAATCAAAATCGAGGAGGCAAGATGAGCATATTCAGGAAATTAAGGAGCAACATAAGGGATGGAAGAAAATACAGGAGGAAGGAAATGTAAATTTGAAGGAAATCATAGAACAACAAAGTAAGGAAAAAGTGGAGAAGGAAGTGGTTAGAGTACTAAGAAGTAGAGAATCTTTGGTCAGGGATGTAGCAGACAAGAAAAAATGTGTGATAATCTCAGGAATAAAAGAAAAACGAATGACAGTAAGATCTGAAAGAGAGAGAGAGGAACTGAGCAAGGCTAAAGAAATAGTAGCAGTGGTTATGGAAGGAAACAATGAAGCCCAAGAAGAGATTGAAGAAGTGTTTAGGTTAGGAAAGTACGAGGATGGTGGGGCAAGGCCCTTGAAAGTAAAGTTTAAGTCCCAAGTAATAGTGAATGAAATCATAAGTAGAACGTGGAAATTGTCAGAGAAAGAGGGGTTTAAAAATGTTTGGATTAGGAGAGATGCAAATGAAGAGGAAAGAGCTAAATTAAAGGAGTTAGTAAAGGAAGCAAAGATAAAAAACGAACAACGAACGGAGAAAGAGAAGACAGAGTTTTATTGGAGAGTTATGGACCAGAAATTGAGAAAGTGGTACCAACGGAAGGAAGGAGAGACGAGAGAATAAAAAACGATGAAAAAAGTTTGAAAGTGGCGTACACAAACATTGATGGACTAATATCGGCAAGGTTAGAAATCAATGATTTTTTGAGGGCACACGAGCCTGATGTTATGTGCTTTGTAGAGACTAAATTGAAAGAAGATATTGATATTCATATGGGAGGTGGGAAATACAAATTATGGAGAAGAGACAGAAGAGAAAAAACGGGAGGAGGAGTGATGATAGCAGTGAAGGACAACATAAACGTAGATACTGTGGAAATTGCAGAGGGCAGGGCCGAAGCCATAAATTTGAAACTAGAAACTGGGGAGAATGGTAAGAGAGATATGGCAGTGGTATATGTTCCCCCTAAGACGAGAGCATGGAATGACGATGAATACCAGGAGATGTTGTCAGACATGGTTAGTTATCTACAGAAAGTGATCGAGAAAAGCAACAATATAATCCTAATGGGTGACTTTAATTGTAAAGAGGTGAACTGGGAGGAATGGGACTCAGGAGGCAGCGAAGATTCGTGGGGCACTAAATTGTTAAATATAGCAATGAATAATGTAATGACACAGTGGGTTAAAGAAGAGACACGATTCAGAGGTGATGACACACCAGCAAGATTAGATTTGCTACTATCCAAAGAACCTGATGTAATTGAATCATTAAATTATCTGTGTCCTATAGGAAAAAGTGATCACGTGGTCATTGAGTTCCAGATGATAATAGGGAACGTGGTGCCAAGAGATGAGCTTTATAGGCAAGGAAGATACAACTTTGGGAAAACAAACTTTGCAGAATTGAGAAAATTTTTTGAAAATGCGGACTGGAGAAAATTCAGAGAAACAAGAGAGATACAGAGGAAGTGGGATATCTTTTTAGACCTCTACAATCTGGGTGTGGAAAAATATGTGCCAAGAGTAAGTGGGAAAGAAAACAGGAAAAAGGTGTGGTTTAATAGAAGGTGTATAATAGCGAAAAAAGAGAGGGACATGGCATGGAACAAATGGAAAAAGAGAAGTAATATCAGGAAAAAGGAAGAATATAAAAGAACTAGAAATGAATATACAAGAATACGTAGAGAGGAAGAAAGGAACTTTGAAAAAGGTATAATTGACAAATGTAAGGATGAACCCAAATTGTTTTATAGATTTGTTAATGGCAAATTGAAGCAAAGGGAAGGAATCACCAAACTGAAAGTAGAAGGAGAGGTCTACAAGGATGCAGTAATGCAAGCTGAAGTAATGAACAAATGTTTCCA
>JAGKTI010037292.1:0-10920 GCA_018397915.1 Birgus latro
AGGTTTAAAATGTCTAAATGTAAATTTTGCTTTAAGGAAATAAAATTCTTAGGCCACAGACTAGATGCAAAGGGGATCCACACCTCTCAGGACAAAATAAAAGTAAGAAATTTCCCAGAACCCACAAATGTGGATGAAGTAAGACAATTTTTAGGGCTCGCCGGATATTATAGGGCGTTTATACAACGCTTCTCTCACAAAGCCCAACCATTATTTCTCCTGCTGAAAAAACAAGCGGTATTTCAGTGGGGAGAGGAACAAAGAAATGCATTTAATGAATTAAAAGATAAACTTACATGTGCACCTTGCTTGGCTTATCCTAACTTCACAAAGCCGTTCATAATTTGCACAGATGCTTCTCTCAAAGGTTTAGGTGCTGTATTGATGCAAGAGGATAAACGAGGTAAATACCAACCCATTGCTTTTGCCACTAGGCAAATGAAAGGAGCAGAGAAAAATTACTGTGTAACAGACTTGGAAGCCCTAGCGGTAATATTTGCTCTACAGAAATTCCGTGACCTCGTGTACGGATATGAAATTCATCTATACACAGACCACAAGCCTCTTGTGGGCATGTTCCAAGAAAAACTCCTCTCTGGGAGGAGAGCACGATGGAAATGTAAAATCCAGAATTACAATGTAAACATTCACTACATAAAAGGCGAAGTGAACGTAGCAGCAGATGCCTTATCACGCAACCCATTAGCCAACGTCGCTACAATAAGTCCACGAGAATCACTCCCCAACAAAGATGAATCGATCCCCACAATTCAAGAAATTTCACAGGCACAAAGACAGGACCCAGTATGGTCCAAAGTAATATATCACCTCGAGTCAGGCCATTACCCAAGTTACAGGTACCACTTGAACAATTCACAATGGTAAACAATGTCTTATATAGGGTAAATCCAGGACAACCAAACCATAGAAAAAATTTTAGGCAGTTAGTTACTCCTAGTACAATGATACCACACATTTTAAGGACAGTACATGATAGTCCACATGCAGGACATCCTGGCAAGGACAGGACAGTCAGACAGGCCCGGATGTCGTATTACTGGCCAATGTTACGCAAAGACATACATACTCACATAGACAAATGTGAGTCATGTGCGAAACATAAGGTTACACGATATCACCTGCACCGTTAGGTAAATACCCAGTCCCTAACCAACCATGGGACGTTGTCGCGGTTGATTTACTTAAATTACCCTTGACTACCAATCACAATCAATATCTATTTGTTGCTACTGATCATTTCTCACGATATGTGATCTTGGTTCCAATTAAGGATAAAACAGCAGAAACAGTCACACGGGTATTCATTGATAGTGTGATCTGTAGGTTCACCACACCAAAGGTGCTAATAAGCGGCAATGGTGGTGAATTTAACTCTGAAATTTTGCAGGAAATTTGTAAACAATACAATATTAAGAAGGTTAATATCTTGGCCTACCATCCAGCTTCCAATGGATTCGTGGAAAGGCAGAACAAGAAAATATTAGATGTACTACGGCACATCCTCAGTGACAATTATGCAAACTGGGATGACTGGATTCCAAGAGTTGAAGCGTCACTCAATTGGGCAATTAATAAATTCATAGGAGATACACCTCATTTCATCATTTACGGGTCTGACAAACGTCTCCCTTACGAAACGTTAAAAGGCGAGCAAATTCTCATATATAATTATGACGATTATCCTAAACTTCGCTTACGTGAATTTCAAGGAATACACACAAGGGTAAAGAAACAATTAATGATGTCTAAGGAAGAAATGACAGAATCATTCAATAAGAAGGCAAAAGAATCAAACATCAGCATAGGTGATATTGTCTATGGCCTCATTCACACTAGAGACAACAAACTGTCACCCAAATTTGAAGGTCCATATAGAGTAATTAAGAGAAGAGCTAATAAGGCAGTGATTAAGTCACTATCGAGTGACGAAGAAAAAGAAATACATATTGATCACTTAAAGAAGGTCTCAAGAAACTTAGCTTGCAACTATAAAGCACCGGACACGACCGAAAATCCTAGTACACACCCTGAAAATAAGCCTGAAGCAATAAACACATATCGGAATAAATTGCGGTCGCATACCAAACTGACAAACATAGGTGCAACCAATACAGCTCTCACCGTAACAAGGCATTTATGTGACAGGAATCGATTTAGACTCCTTTTATAGGTAAGAACGGATATATAATACCAGGACCGGATCCTGCCTAATACAGTTGTTCTTTCGGTAGGTAAAGATGAGGCGAATAATTCCATGGATCATGTTCCTGTTGATATCAAGAGGATCACCTCACTTGCATCCTCAACACATAGTACGGCAGGGGTGCCTGATCGCCCCAACAGCCTCAACGGCAGTAGTACAAGACATAATAAGTACCGAAATTAGTCTGGACATACTGCAAGATATACCAATGATGTTACAGAAAATATCATGACCACTCAGAACTCTGGAAGTGGTATAACACGCCCTTCTGCACATGATCACCCCACACAGGAGGTATCTGAATTAATGAAATTAACTGACTGGAAGCTGGAACAGGCTAAGCACGTAATGATCACCATGATCCAGGACATCCCATCAGCTTGGAGTAACACACTTGGGACAGGAAACAACATCACGAATACACGTAACAGACGCGGTCTGTTCGACTTTGGAGCAGTTTTAGGGAACATTTTTGGACTAGCTACAGAAAATGCTCTAGAGGAAATATATAACAAATGTAACAAAATAGCACAAGTTCTCTCATACCAACATAAGTTGGCTGACACTCAGAACACCTTAATGCTGACGATTGTAAAGAACCTAAGGAAAGCAGAAGCATCAACTCTAGGAATTGTGGATAAAGTAAATGCACTAGAAGGTAACAATACACTATTCCAACACTTCTCAGTGATCATGGAACATATTGACTTAATAATACTACAGTTGGACAACACCAGGGCTCAGTATCAGTCTTTCATGAAAGGAATTGCTAATGCAGGTAACAGAAGGATCACTATTAATTTACTACCATTCACAACCTCAGGCAAATCATTAATCAAGGCATACATAAGCATGGTTTGAAACCTTTGTTTGAGGAAAGAAATTTAATGTTATATTATCCATACTTGTAAGCAACACTGACAACATCAATAGTAGTCCATGTACCGTTCGTAACATATGACTTTTTCACAGTCTATAAAATATACCCTTTTCCTTCTAAGAAAGATGACTCATTAGTCACCATCAACATCAAAACAGAAGTCATCATGGTTTCCGAGAAACAGGACGCCGTAGCTTTCACTAGTGACAGAGCAATGGAACACAAATGTTGCACATCATTACATGCATTTCACCTTTGTCCTGCATACATCTTCACGTTTCAGCCAGCTGAGACAGTCCCTTGTGAAATGGCTATCATAAAAAATCATGACATCCCTCATCATTGCAACTTCACATTTGCACCAGATAAACTCATTCATCATCAACGCATTGGACATTCACAGTTCTTCTACGTCACTCAAAATACATCAGTTTTTGTGACCTGCCCAGATACATCTCCAGCCCATACATCAGCATCCGGCTTATACATCTCACCAGATTACGGTGCAGTCCTGACACCTACATTATCCATCTTGCCCACTAAAAACCATTATGCCATTCTCAACCACACACACAAGTACTTCCAGCCATTGCCTAGGATGAACTTAAATGCAAGCTCATACATTAAGTTGACTTCACCCAAGTATGAAGCCATGCAACTAATAAATCATATAATACAACCTTGGGAAGAATACAGTAGGATTATGTTTAACCCATATTATATATACAGCCCAGCTCCAGCCATCTTTGTGATTTTCTCCATCATATTTGTTGTATTACTTTTGGCCATGCACAGAATGCAAGCGAGAATTGCTAACCTTGAATCAGTGTTTAAGAACTGTTCTGTATAAGTGAGACAAACTGTGTAAATAGTGTATATACTGTACATATATGTTTTATATAAAATAACGAATTATGGGTTACACATAATATAGGCTTACTTTAATTATACTATTGTATCTCATTTATATATGAATATATACAGCAAGTCCTTATATATACTGTATTGTATAACTGACTACATTAGACTTGCCATTGTATCATTTTAATATTATTATTATACAGTATATGTACAATTTTATAACTACAATGACTACATTATCCCAGTCATGTAACTTTTACAATATTATATACTTCACATAACTTACAGGCTGATTGCAATATGTATTAATATATTAAGGACAGTATTTCCTGTTGTTGGTACGACAGTGGGCGTGACCGAGCGATATGTAGATATTATATAGGCATTAGTATATATCTCGTAACACAATGTACAGGATGTAGTGTGCACATGATATCTGTACACAGTCTGTTGTCCCAGACTATCAAGAATCCTAACATATGATGTTTCTCAAAATATCCTCGTAGTCTAAACAAGCAAGAAACTCATGATGTATTCAAACACGTGGAAGCCCATAGGAGATCGATTAGACACTACTACCTTACCTAAACATCCTTTCCCACCTGTATATAATGGCAGAGAGAAGCCCTTCACATCAGAAAGGGAGAGAGAAGGGGATAGAGAATGCCCGAGAGCACAATTAGGGAAGAGTAAGGAGAAAGGGGAGACTGGCCATAACGCTAAGATCATTGTAAATCGCTATCAAGATAAATCTACAATAAAACTCAGTAACCCAAGAGTCCTGTAACTCACCTTCGTTGATAATACGTCTCACGACTTTATTCTGGTTGTATTAAATAACCCATCATCGACTTCCCAACAAGTACCTCCGACCACGCTCCCGAGACCTTAATCCTTAGATCACAGTTAATGACCTCGTCCCATGTCTTTCTCGGTCTGCCCCTCCCAACCCCTCCCCCAGTATTAACCGATCTCACCCTCTGTACCCAATTATCATCCTCCATCCTCTCCACATATCCAAACCACCTCAGCCTACCTCTCCTCATCACAACACCAGTACACTCCAGTCCCATCCTACCCCTCAACTCTTCCATCATAAACCCAACCCCCCCAGGCCTTGCACGCAGGGACACACTGCACATCAACCTAATCATTGTCATTTCTGTACGTTTAGGCCTACGAATATCCTCTTCCTTCACTTCCCAGGTCTCACTACCATACAGCATCACACTCCTAACACATGCTGCATACAAAGACCCCTTGTCAAGTAAGGAGAGTCTTCTCAATGTCAGGAGAGGCAACAGCTCCCTGAACTTCTTCCAACCACTTCTCACCCTAGCAACCAAGCTAACTCCAGCCCCACCTCCGGCACATAACATGACTCCCAAATAACAAAACTCTTCCACACACTCAAGAGACTCACCAGGAAGTTCAATCCTTTCACGCCTAACAATCTCCACCTGCTCCCCGACATGCTGCACACTGTAGCGCCAGTCGAACAGGGCAGTACTCCCGAGATGGATGGAAAGCTGATGACAGGGAGAGCTGGAGCTCCCGTTTCATCAGCCCTCAGGACTAGTTCCCGACCATCCGCCTTTGCTGAACTTTTTCAGTGTTTCAGTTACACGGAGAGTAGGCCAGCATGCTCTCCAGCACAAGTTTCTCTAACTGTCAACACCAAACTACATGCACAGTACACACTACACTACCTTTTCAAAATTAGAAAATGTCAGACAACAACAGTGCCTCAGAATCCCCAGGGGGGGGGACCATAAATGCCCCCACCATCCACCCCTCTCCCAGTGATGACTCATGCTTGGAACCACTGTCTGACTCACTTCTTCTTCATTTCTGCAACATTCGCAGCCTTCCTTCTAACTTTCTTTCTATGGAACACCTCTCCTCCTCTAAACCTCACCTTTTCTTAACAGAGACTCAGCTGTCTGAGGCAACTGACAGCAAACCCTTTTCTGTATCCTTCTACTTTCTCTATACTCATTTCAAAGCCGAAGGTGGCTGTTGTGTATTTGTATGCAACGACCTGTCATGCTCTCGTGTTCCTGAACTTGATTCTTCTGAATTCTCTACTCTCTGGCTTCGGCTCTCCTGTCATTCTCTGACTAAATATATCTGCGCTGTTTACTTATTTCCTAATTCTACTGACTATCAAAATTTTTTTGACTATCCTACTTCTACGATGGAACACATTCTATCCATTTCTCCTTTCTCTGAAGTCTCCGTTCTTGGAGACTTCAATGTTCACCACCACCTTTGGCTATCCTATCTGTTCACTGATCCACATGGTGAACAAGCCTACACCTTTTCTATCCTTAATGACCTAGAGCAGCTTGTACAACACCCTACCCATATCCCTGACCGCCTTGGAGAGAGCTCCAACATACATGATCTCTTCCTTACAACTAATCCTTCTGCTTAAACTGTTAATCTCTTCTCTCCATTGGGCTCCTCCAATCATAATCTTATTATCTTAACCTGTCCTATCGCTTTTCTGCGGCCTTGTGACCCTCCAAAGAAACATTGTTTGTGGCACTTTGGAGGTGCGGATTGGGAGGCCCTCAGGCAGTACTTCTTTGATTTTCCCTCGAATGATTATTGCTTCCATGGCCGGGAGCCATCTGCGTGTGCCTTACGCATTACGGAGGTTATTCTCTTGGGCATGGAAGCATACATTCCTTTCTCATATTCTTTGTCTAAAGCAAGAAAGCCTTGGTTTAATCACATTTGTTCTAATGATGTCCGCAACAAGGAGAGGGCCTACAAAAGGTACCGGAGTCAACCCACCCCTGAATCACATCTTTCTTATTCTTCTGCCCGGAATCGTGACAAGTCTGTCCTTCAATCTGCTAAAAATGATTTCATCCACACTAAATGTTTCAACTCTCCAACTCGAATTCTCCACGCTTCTTCTGGCACCTTGCCAAAAATCTTTCTAACAACTTTACCTCATCTTCCTTCCCTCCTCTTTTCTACTCTGATGGCTCTGTAGCTGTTTCTTCTACTGATAAAGCAGATCTTTTCGCTCAGACTTTCTCCTCCATTTCCACCTTAGACGATTCCGGTGCTGTTCCCCCATCACTTCCCCCCTCTGACTTCCTTATGGCTGACATTAAAATTTCTTCAGCTGATGTATTTACAGCCATCACTGGTCTCAATACTAACAAGGCTTATGGGCCTGATGGGGTCCCTCCTGTTGTCCTCAAGAACTGTGCTTCAGTGCTTACACCCTCCCTAGGTAAACTCTTTCGCCTTTGTCTATCAACTTGTACCTTTCCTTCTTGCTGGAAGTTTGCTATCATTCAGCCAGTCCCAAAGAAGGGTGACCATTCTCAACCCTCTAACTATCGTCCAGTTGCTTTAACATCCTGTGTTTCAAAAGTGTTCAAGTCTATTCTTCACAGAAAATTTTTAAAGCATCTTTCCTATCACAACCTTCTTTCTGATCATCAGTATGGGTTCCGTCAGGGACGCTCCACTGGCAATCTTCTCACATACCTTTCGGACTCCTGGTCATCCTCCTTTCGGGACTTTGGCGAAAGCTTTGCCATTGCACTTGACATCTCAAAGGTTTTCGGTCGAGTCTGGTATAAATCTTTAATTTCTAAACTGCCCTCTTACGGTTTCTATACTTCTATCTGTGCCTTCATCTCTAGCTTCCTTTCTGGTCGTTCTATAGCCACTGTTGTAGACGGCCATCGTTCTTCTCCTAGACATGTCAACAATGGTGTTCCTCAGGGCTCTGTCCTATCACCAACTCTCTTCCTTTTATTCATCAATGACCTTCTAAGCTGTACATCTAACCCTATCCACTCGTACGCTGATGATTCTGCTGTTCACCTTTCATTTCATTTCCCGCAACGTCCGTCTCAGCAGTTACTTCAGCAAACAAGGGATGAGGCTATGGCACACTTAATGTCTGACTTGGATCGTATCTTTGACTAGGGTAAAAATAATCTTGTTGTTTTTAATGCATCAAAGACTCAATTCTTACACCTATCAACCCAGCAAAATCTTCAACAGGAGTACCCACTGATGTTTAATAATGTACAGCTCGCTCCTGCATCATCCTTAAAAATACTTTGGATTTCATTCACTCAGGATTTATCTTAGAAGGAACATATTACATCTCTTGTGAAATCTGCTTCCAAGAGATTAGGTGTGCTAAGCCGACACCGAACCTTCTTTACCCCTGCACAGTTGTTGACTTTGTACACGGGTTTTATTCACCCCTGTTTAGAGTACAACTCCCATGTGTGGGGAGGCTCCCCACATACAGCCCTTCTCAATAGGGTGGAGTCAAAGGCTTTTCGTCTCATTAACTCTCCTCCTCTTACTAGCTCCCTTCAACCTCTGTCTCTTCATCGCACTTTTGCATCTTTATCTCTTTTCTATCGCTACTCCAATGACTACTGTTCCTCTGAACTGTCTGCTTGCATCCCTCCACCTCTACAACGGGCACGTAGCACCCGTTTAGCAACAACCTCTCATTCCTTTTCTGTCCAACTCTAATGCAAGAGTTAACCGTTATTCCCAGTCCTTCACTTATTCAACTGGTCAACTCTGGATCTGTCTTCCTTTGTCTGTATTTCCTACTTTCTGTGATCTCCAGTCCTTCAAATGCAGTGTGTCAGGCATCTCGAAATGAACAATGGATCTTGAATTTGGCTCTCTTTTTGTATTGTTTTTGTTTGTTCTTGGAAGGACCAGTTGGCAGGCCCACAGCCTTCGGTTCTTTCTTCCTTGCATAGAAAAAAAAAAACATACTATCAGCATTATCACGCAGCCTGCCCCTAATACCGCTACATCTCTTGTGCACCCATTTATCACAAACACTGCACAAGATGGAATTACTTCCCACACCTTTGTGGCAAACTGCACATGGCCACTCTCCCTCTCCTCTGATTGTACCACCACCAACCCTAGATATCATCACTTTTGTTTTATCTGCATTTACCCTTAAGCCCTTGTGCCCTATACCATCTCTCCACTTCTTAAATCTTTCCTCCGCCTCTTTTTCATTCTCCGCAGTCAACACCAAATCATCAGCACAACATCTCCCACAGGAGTCCATCTCTGAAGTCACGTGAGACGGCTTCAAGTACCATGATAAACAACAAGGGACTCAAAACTGACCCCTGATGCACACTAACATTCACCGAAAACTCATCACTCAAAACTCCATTCACTCTTACCTGGGTGCAAGCACCCACGTACATGGCCATAACCACCCTAACCACCCACTCTTCCAACCCTAGCTTTCTCATTGGCCACTTCACCTCTCTAGGGACTCTGTCAAAGGCCTTTTCCAAATCAGCAAAAAGAAAATACATTTCTCTTTTCTTTCCAATATATTTTTCCTGAAGCTGCCGAACAATGAATATGGCATCAGTGGTCCCCCTGCCTGGCTTAAACCCAAACTGCATCTCATCAATATTCACTCTTTCTCTAATCATACCTTTTAGAACTCTCTCCATTACTTTCACTATCTGATCTAAGAGCTTTATACCTCTGTAATTTCCCCTTTCCAGGGCATCACCCTTCCCTTTGTACACATTTACAATTACACTCTTCAGCCAATCATCTGGGACAACACACTCATATATAATCATATTTATCAGGTCAGTGACTAACCTCACCCCAATATCTCCTGAGGCCTTCAACATTTCGGCAGTCAACCCAGACACACCTGCCGCCTTCCCCACCCGCATCCTGCCTATTGCCTCACTCACAGTAGCAGCGTCAATCAAAGGCCAAGGGCCAAACACTGGATCTGCTGGCTCCAAACCTTCCCTATCCCAGTCAAACTCCTCATTCAACAAACGGCTATAATGCTCTCTCCATTCATCTTTAATATCCCCACTCTTCACCACTACCCTTCCTTCATCATTCTTCACACACTGCTCACCTACAATATCCCGACTATCCCTCTTCACCTGATTTGCCACCCTAAAAATCGTATTTTTCCTATGAAGTAAAAGTCTCTGTAACTCAGACTTCGCCCTGTATACCTCTCTTCTAGCCCTACGCTTGGCAGCCAAGTACTCCTCCCTGTTACCACCCTTCTTTCATTCCCGGAAAAGGCCTTCTTTTCTCCTTAACTGCGGGTTCAACACCCTCTTGTCCAACTGCATATTAAATTGGTAACTCTCAAGATATTGTTCTTAAGGGCTCTGTACTGTTCATTAACGCCTCTATCTACGGCTCGCTGTTCAGCCACCACTCTTCTCATCTCACTATAAAAGGCATCACTTACTGATTGGTTTCCCAGCTTCTATATTTTCCTCCTTGGTACATATGTCCTCCTTCTCATCACTCATTCTTTAAGCACCATGTCACAAATCAACAGTTTTTGCTGCTGCACACACTCTTTGCTTCCTATAACTTTATCATCCCTCACTAACCTCCTACCAACCCTCCTGACCAGAAAATAATCTATCTGACTGCTATTTCCCCCAGACTCGTACGTAATCAACCGACTCATTCTTTTTCTAAAATGTGTGTTGCACACAATCATGTCCATAGCCTTCCCAAACTCGAGTATTCTTTCCCTTTCCGCATTCCTCACACCATATACACATCCCCCATGGACTCCTTCATAACCTTGTGCCCTGTGTATTGTCTCAGTATTGTAATTTATGGTAATATACGTGTAACGTTTGTTGCCCTGAGTTTTTATGCCCTGTTCCCATTGACTGCCTTAACCCCTTAACCGCGGGTCGTCACTTTCGTGACGGTCGGGAGCAATGGATCATACCACTAGGCATCACTTGAGTGACTCTGTGTTATTTTTAATTCCCCCAGGCTTTCAGGTGGTGACTTGTATCATCTATCAGCACTGCCAATGTCCAACAATAGTCAGAGCTGCTAATGTCATCAGTACTCCCATCCATTTTTGACAATTTAGCCATTTTCCCCCATTCTAGACTCCCCTCCCTAC
>JAGKTI010037293.1:0-10920 GCA_018397915.1 Birgus latro
GGTGGTGAACATTGAAATCTCCTAGAATGGAGATTTCAGAGAAAGGAGAAATGGATAGAATGTGTTCCATCGTAGAAGTAAGATAGTCAAAGAATTTTTGATAGTCAGTAGAATTAGGAGATAAGTAAACAGCACAGATATATTTAGTCAGAGAATGACTGGAGAGCCGAAGCCAGAGAGTAGAGAATTCAGAAGAATCAAGTTCAGGAACACGAGAGCAAGATAGATCGTTACGTACATATACACAACAGCCACCTTTGGCTTTAAAATGAGAATAGAGAAAGTAGGAGGATACAGAATAGGGTTTGCTGTCAGTTGTCTCAGACAGCTGAGTCTCAGAGAGAAAGAGAAGGTGAGCTTTAGAGGAGAAGAGGTGGTGCTGAACAGAGCGAAAGTTAGAGGAAAGGCCGCGAATGTTACAGAAATGAAGAAGGAGTGAGTCAGACAGTGGTTCCAGGCAGCTCCGAGAGTCGCCACCAGGAGAGGGGCGGTGATACAGAAACCCGTGATGTTAGTTAGTGTGGGTGATGTGACAGTGATTGAGTGTACCAGGGACCCGAGTGGTGATGTGATGGTCATCATTACACCACACAAGGACCCACAGCAGGAGCCTGGCACATTGATTGAGAGCTTTGAGGGTAGCCGTGTATATATTTATTACCTGTTTCCGTTTATGCCAGGCACCCAGTTTTCTGTGGAACCCAGGGTTGGAAGATTGGCTGTGTGATATTTAGGTATTAGAATTATACATTTAGGTAGTTTTTTTTGCTCAGTTCCATGTATGTGCTTCTCAGGAAGAGAATAAGTCAGCACTACTACTTTTTTCCTTCACTGTTTGTTTTCAAGTAACTTATAAATGTATTTATTTTAGCTCAGTTTTATTATTTCCTAGTCCTCTGGTCTCCATGGGAGTTATATTTGTATTTCAGCTCCATTAGTTTTGAATAAAACATCTTTGTGTATTTTTTTTGTATTGTTTTCTTTCAGTGTATCCAATTAGTGCAGGTCTTCCTATCCCGAGGTCAGAAGGGACGTCTTCGTATCTAGGGTTAAGGTATTTAAATCCTCTAACACACCAGCAAATACTCTCCTCATATACTAGCTAGTTCCCTAAGATTTGACCAAATTCATGAGGTCACTTAGTTATATACTGTCGGACAACAGATGACGACGGGTGTGTGGTCTCGGTCGATTTCCTGGGCATCCAGAGCCGTTATTTCACGAGGAATTATGGCACATTTTTGTCGTCCAAGCTGGAGCTTGGGACTCGAAGCGCGTCTTGGGGCTCTTGATTTCTATTCGCAAAAACAGTCCAGGATACGTAAACTGAAAAATTACAATTGCCAATCACAGTGTAAACAGAGGGGCTTGCCAAAGATCATCTGTTGAATATGCAATTTACACGTAGCCCTTATTTGTGCTGAACTGGCTCTATATGTCATTAAAATTAGCCACCAGCACCCTAATGTTATATACATCGTGCTGATTTCATGATACTGTATTTATCATTCACGTGTCCTTGCTGGCAATTCTCACTCTCCAAGCTGCACCAAGATTGCTCCCGACCACGCTTGAGTGAGATACAAAGACGGTCTTGGTTTCGATGACAAATGCTTGGGCCGGCTTCGTATCACTTTGGCCGATAAAAAAGGTGCAGCTTGGTTTCACCGAAGATGACTTCGAATCCAGTCCGTCAGCTTGGACAACAAAAACGCGGCTTAAGTCAAATATTCTGGTTGACTGACCAACTCGGCTGGGTTGATCTTCGGCATGTGATCGCCTGTACAACAAACTATCAGCTGATCCTGCTCTCTCACCACCACCAACAAATATGAAGACATAAGTAATTAATAAACAATATCTACCTGTATATGCAAAGCATAGAAATAATGGGGTGCTTCTGAAGAGCCTAGTATTCTGCTAGATGGCTCTTCGATTTGGACAAACACATTCCCCGCGCTGTTTAACCCTTAGACGGTGGCAGCAGTTGGTGAAAAGCACCTAAAAAAATAAATCGTCTTTATATAGATGCCCCCGACCACAGGAGTGAAACATATAGTTACACCACATTATATAAGGTTTTAACATAATCTATGTATAGACTACCGCATGTAAGGCTTTAACAAAATATATATATATATATAGACTCAACCGCAATTTAAGGCTTTAACATAATCTATATATAGACTCTACCACAATTCAGAACAGTTGTTACATTTCATTAGCATAGCAAAGATGCTTATAATACTAAAACCTTAATTTTGTTAGCAGCTATTGTTCATATTTGTAAATGTAAGGTAAACGGAGTCATTCATAGGCAAAGCTGTGTCCAGGACTTGTGACCTGGATGTGGTTTCCCTCGACCCTACCTCACTAAATTGTTGCTAACCTAACCTAACCTTTAATTGTTGCATCTTATGGCATTTTTCTTTTCATCTATTACTGTGGTACATGAGTGTGAGTACATCTAAATATCAAAAGAAAAGCATAAATTGCATTCTACAGGAGAAACAAATGAGTGATGCACCCCCTCTAAGAGCTGGGAACAGACTGATTGAACCACCAGTTGCACGCCCTTATATAGGCCACCCGTTACCCGTAGGTTGCCAGATAGGGATATCTGAGGCTCTAGGGCACTTACACATTACTGTCTATGTATAGTCTCTGCTGGGATTTACAGGGGACAATTTTTGGGGTAGCGTCTATATATAGTCTCTGTAATTTTGCAGTTTATTTTACACAGTCTGTATACAGTAAGACCTCACTATAACGGACTAATTGGGGCTCAGGCCAGTCTGAAATATGCGAAATTCCGATAGAAGCGACATCCGGACTTACCCCTGCTAATCCGGACATTTTCCAATATATCAGACATTAGTCCAGATTGCATCAGTGGTTTTCACCACCATTTCAGTATTGTACTGTGTTATACCTTCACTACATTAATCAAATGGTATAATAATACTGTACTGTGCACTGAAAAACATGTCTTTTACTTGTCTTATTGTGGTGAACATAGCTGAAGTTGTCAGGAAGTCCGGACTGCTTTCTGGCTTTATCGGACTTTTTCCGATATATAGGAGTTTAGTCCGGTAGCTCCTCGAGTCCGATAAAAGCGAATTCCGTTCTACTGAAGTCCGTTATATCGAGGTTTTACTGTATAGTTCCACCGCCGGCTAAGGGTTAAAAGCATATTTTTCTTTGTTAAATATCTACACTGTTGTGTTCGTTCGTTCGTTCGTTTTTGAAGGCTCCAACATGCTTGCATGTGTCGGCCTTGGTCACCTAATGGCGGCTCTCCATGCTGCTCGATCTCTGGCAGCCTCCCTATTCAGTCCCTTAACCCTTAAGTCACATTTAATGACCTCATCCCATGACTTTCTCGGTCTACCCCTCCCAACCCCTCCCCCAATATTAACACCTCTCACCCTCTGTACCCAGTTATCATCCCCCATCCCCTCCACATGTCCAAACCACCTCAGCCTACCTCTCCTCATCACAACACCAATACACTCCAGTCTCATCCTACCTCTCAACTCTTCTATCGTAAACCCAGCCCCCCCAAGGCCTTGCACGCAGGGACGCACTGCACATCCACCTAATCATTGTCATTTCTGTACGTTTAAACCTGCGAATATCTTCTTCCTTTACTGCCCAGGTCTCACTACCATACAGCATCACACTCCTAACACATGCTGCATACAAAGACCCCTTAGCACGTAAGGAGAGTCCTCTCAATGTCAGGAGAGGCAACAGCTCCCTGAACTTCTTCCAACCACTTCTCACTCTAGCAACCGAGCTAACTCCAGCCCCACCTCCGGCACATAACATGTCTCCCAAATAACAAAACTCCTCCACACACTCAAGAGACTCACCTGCAAGTTCAACCCTCTCACGCCTAACAATCTCCACCTGCTCTCCCCGACATACCGCACACTTGAAATCAGCATTATCTCGCAGTCTACCCCTAATAACCTGTAAATCGTAGTAATGTCATATACCCTAATATAAATAATACAAATAGAACACGTTCATATAATGTAGAGTGGATTGTTTATATTTATCGTAAATGGAAATTAAAATATCATTGATGGCATTTGATGGCAACTTGCCCTTTCAGTGGTCCTATATTATTTAATTTCTGCTACATTTAGTGCAAGTTTGGTTCTTAATACATAGTTTGTTCAGACTGTAAATTACACCTAGTGGGTATTTTGACTCATTCAGTCTCTGAGTGGGCAGAAATTTAATGTTAAATAAATACTGGGACTCAACATTTTGCTCACTTCCTTCACACATGCGCACCACAAGGCAGTCCCGTGTTGCTCCTCATGCCCTCCAAAGCAATTTCAGTGCCTTAACTTCGTCTAACCTAACCAGACCACAAGTAATCTAAATTGTATTACAGTCGACCCTCCAGTCAACGGACTAATAGGGGGGGATGAGTGTCCATTGCTTGAGAAAGTCCGCTGCTTGAAAATGAAAGGAAAAATGGCCTAAAACTAAAAAAATAGCAAAGAAATACGATGGTATCGAAGGTGAGGTGCAGCGACGCTATCGCGGACTACGTTTTCCTCACAATGCCCCATTTTCTTTGGACCCATTATATTATGACTTGCTTGTTGTGTATTGTGCAGCACAGTACAGTACAGTACAGTAATCTCTCTATTATTCGGACGCCCATTATTTGGATCCCCCACTATTCAGACATCGTGGGCTGTCCACCCCCAAAATGCCCCAAAATTCGAAAAAATCTGAAAAAAATCTGATTTTGGGGGGCCGCGTCAGTTTGAATTTCCCGCGCGTGCCGATCGGCTGTGTTTACGGGCGTGGTGCCTGTCTGTCCGTCCCATTTCCCGCTCTGCTTCTGGCTCGTGAACATGCTCCGACAGTGGCGGCCGAAGTGATTGCTTTTGTGGTGATACCCTACCTCCTGCAGGGTCTGATGCTGCTCTTTACCTTCATCATGTGTGATGATGGCCCTGCCTCCTGAGAAGAGGAAGAAAGTGGTTCTGACTCTGGAGAAGAAGAGGGAAGGGTATTGGAGAAGGTGGACGCCGGGTGGCCGACATCACGGATTCATCGTGAATTCAGTCTCCCTCACTCCACCTTGTTTGATATCAAGAAATCCCGAGACAAACTACAGGAGTACACGGCTGATTTCCCTTTGAAGACCAAACGAAACGTGGAGAGGAAGGTGATGTTTAGTCCTAAGTATGCAGACATCGACCGATCCACGCTGATTTGGTATCGACAGCAACGTGCTGCTGGTGTGTTGGTACGTGGACTGGAGCTGAAAGCTGCTGCTGAGAAGTTCGCAAGGCTCCAGAACTCGTCACTAGACCACAGGGGAATTTACTATTATGTACAGTGCAGTGAAGTAATGTGATCCCAGTTATACAAAAAAAACGTTGTTGAAAGTGTTGGTGAGAGGTGCTGGTGATTGTCAATTGCAAAGTTGTGTGTGGTGGGTGCAATTTCTTCGCGTCAAAGTCTGAGATGATAGAGCGAGTTATACATCAGGACGGCGGCTTCTTTTTCGTAAGTACCCTATCTGTCTATCTATCTATTGCCAGACGCCTTGATCCCGAACGGGGTGGCCACAAACAAATCGCCTCCATGTCACTCTGTCCCCTGCCATTTCACTACCACGCTCCCAACTCACACCCCTCTCTCTCATATACCCCTCCACTCCATCCCTCCATCTCATCCTCGGCCTCCCCCTCCCTCTCGCCCCCTCCACCTCACTCACATACACTCTCCTCGTCAGTCTTTCACTCTCCATCCTTTCCACATGCCCAAACCACCTTAACATGTTTCTCCTAACGCTTCCCATCACGTCCTCAACCACACCACAACACTCCTTCACTTCCTCATTTGTTAGTCTGTCTCTCCACGTGACTCCACATGCTCCTCTCAAATAACTCATTTCCACTGCTCTCACTCTTGACTTCTGTCCTTCCAACAAGGTCCAAGCTTCACTTCCATATGTCAGAGTTGGTATCACAATACTGTCATGTAACAACTTTTTCACTTCCATGCTCACCTCCCTGTTTCTTATCACTGCTTTCAACGAACCAGCAACCTTTCTTCCCTGCTGCACCCTTCCGAGCACTTCACCCTCCAGACTTCCATCCTTACTCATCACACTGCCCAAGTACTTAAATTCACTCACATTCTCCATATCCTTCCCATCCAATCTCACTGTACATTCACTGGCTTCACTTCTCTCGAAGATCATCACTTTACTCTTCCCCACATTCATCTTTAGATTCCGTTTCGTACACACTCTCCCAAACTCATCTACCAAGCCTTGCAGCTCCCCTTCGTCTTCACTCAACAACACAGTATCATCTGCAAACAACAGTACAGGGAGTTTCCAAACAGTGCCCTCTCTCACTAGGGCTGCTCCAGCATCCACCGCCCGACCTTGTATCTCTTTTATAACTCCATCCATATACAAATTGAACAACCATGGAGACATGACACATCCTTGTTTCAGTCCAACCTTCAGATGGAAAGATTCACTCAGTTTGCCATCCACACGCACTGCAGCCTTAGCACCCTCATACATACTCTTCTCTGCCTTCAACAACTTCCCATCCACTCCATATATTCTTAATACCTTCCACAAACCTTGTCTATCCACCCTGTCATATGCTTTCTCCAGATCCATGAAGGCTGCATACAACTTCTTGCCCTTCTCTAGAAACTTTTCCACTAAGGATCTAAGAAATGAATATCTGGTCTACACAACCTCTTCCCTTCCTAAAACCTCCTTGTTCTTCTCCAACTAATTCCTCAGTAATTTCCCTAACTCTGTCAATAAGTATCCTACTGTATACTTTTCCTATTACACTGAGAAGGCACATGCCCCTATGATTGCCACACACTGCTTTTTCCCCTTTTCCTTTTGACTTCCAATCCTTCGGGACTCTACCCTCCTCCCAAGCCAATCTGCACACCTTCCACATCCATTCTATTACTATCTCTCCCCCATGCTTCAGCATTTCACCACACACTCCATCAATTCCTGGGGCTTTCCCCATTTTAACTTTCTTCATTGCTTCCACCACTTCCATCCTGGTGATTTCTTCCTCTCTTCTCACAACCCTCCTTCTCCCAGCCATTCCCCAGCCACTTATACTTGCATTACTTTCATTCTCTATGTTCAACAGTTCATTAAAGTGTTCTTTCCATCTGTTTACTTTTTCTCCCTTCTCCACTAGTAATCTACCATTTTTATCTTTCACACCCCCACTGACTTCGTTGGCACCCTGTCTAGCTCTCTTTATCCTTCCAGAACATTTTCTTACATTCCCTCCACTTTGCACTCAAATTCCTTCCAAATTCCTCATCCACTCTCTTCTTACTCTCTCTTACTAATCTTTTCACCTCTTTCCTCCTCACTACATATAACTCTCTCATCCGTCTCTCAGCTTCTTCGTCGCCCCTGTTCCTCATCCATTCATTATATGCTTTCTTCTTTTGTGCCACAGCCTCTCTCACCTCTTCAGTCCACCATGCTGTTCCCTGAACCCCCTTTCGTCTTCTCTTCACCCCACACACCACCTCACATGCTGCACAGATTTCTTCTGTGAATACTTTGCACACACCCTGCATGTCCCCCATCTGCTCCAATCTACATTTTCCCAATCGCTCCTCCACCTCCCTTTTATATTCAGCCTTTATTCCATCCTGTTGTAACTTTTCTACCCTCCTTGTAACAAATACTTCCTCCTGTCCTTCCCTTCTTCTCTTCCTCCATCTTGTTTGGATTCTGTTTCTGGCCACCACCAAGTGGTGGTCAGAAAGTCCACTCCCCGAACCTCTATATACTCTTGCATCCATTATACATCTTCTCACCCTTTCATCCACACACACAGTCAATCATTGCCTTCCGTTCATTCATTCCCCCGTCCTCTCTTCTCACCACTCGCCATGTATACCTATGGATCATTTTGTGCCTGAAGAGGGTATTAACTACCACCAACCCCCTCCCAGCACAAATGTCCACTAAAGCACTGCCATTCTCATCCATCTCTACAGGCACATCCCACTCACCAACCACTCCATCCACCTTCTCATTCCCTACTTTTCCATTTATATCTCCAATCAGAAACACTCTCTCATTCCTTTCAAACATTTCCAAGCGGGCTTCCACATTTGTCCAAAACTCTTCTCTCACTCTACTTACACGATCTTGCGTTGGCGCATACATGCACACAATTGCCCACATTTGTAGTCCAACTTTCACTCTTACCCACACAATCCTTGACCCAACTGATCCATACTCTCTTACATTCTCCTTCCACCTATTGCTCACAACAATACACACTCTCTCTTTCGTCCTCTCATTCTCACCCACTCCCGCGCATATACCCCATCCATATTCCCATTCTCTCACACTCTCACCTAGTCATTTAGTTTCAGTTATTCCACATATATCCACTTTCGCACTCTCAAGCACCTGTACAATCTCTCTCTCTTTCACCTCATCATTCATACCCCTTACATTCCAGGTCGCAATCTTTACCTCGTCCTTTGTCCGTTCCTTTATCGTTAACTTTTGGTCAGTCCTGGTCCGAGGCTTCATGTTTGTATTTTTAGTTTAGTTAGTACTCTAACTTCATCAAAATTCCTTGTTTTGTTCTTTCCATATCATTAATCTCATGCATAAACACTGTGCAAGATGATTTCCATAATGATTTTCATGTCTAACCTGTTTTTAGCATGCTGTAAATGTGTTAAAAAATTTCCCTAAATGTTAATCATAATTTCCTGCTTTCAATTTAATTTTTTCATGCATGGTTTTAAGTGCACCAGCTATGAAAAAAGTGAATGCCAGTGAATTTCATGTCCGGTCATAACCTAACCTAACCTAACATTGTGTTAATCATAATTTCCTGCTTTTAATTTAATTTTTTTCATGCATGGTTTTAAGTGCACCAGCTATGAAAAAGGTGAATGCCAGTGAATTTCATGTCTGATCATAACCTAACCTAACCTAACCTAACATTGTGTTAATCATAATTTCCTGCTTTTAATTTAATTTTTTCATGCATGGTTTTAAGTGCACCAGCTATGAGAAAGGTGAATGCCTGTGATTATTGTGCAAGATGATTACCATAAAGATTTTCATGTCTAACCTGTTTTCAGCATGCTGTAAATGTGTTAAAAAATTTCCCTAAATGTTAATCATAATTTCCTGCTTTCAATTTAATTTTTTCATGCATGGTTTTTAAGTGCACCAGCTATGAAAAAGATGAATGCCAGTGAATTTCATGTCTGGTCATAACCTAACCTAACCTAACCTAACCATTTTTCTGGTAACAATTTACATCATTTACTGTATTTGATGCTTTGTATTCAATAATTTAGTGCATAAAATGTGAGAAAACATGATTTCCATGTCCGATACTTACTTATACTATGCTGGCAAGTTTTGACCACCTAAGTCTCACTCACCTCTAAATAATCATTTTTTGGTTAAAATTTAATTAATTCATGCTTTGTGTGCATTATTTATGTGAAAAGGGACCTAAATAAGTGCTATACATGTCCAGTAGGGAGGTAGGAAGGTAGTTTTCCGATTTAGGTTAGGTTAGGTTAGGGTCATGAATGACCAGTGCTGGAGGTTCAGGGCCCAATATTCGGACAAGACCACTATTCGAACATGCCTTTGGCTCTGTTGTGTCGAATAATGGGGAGATTACTGTATTACAATAATTTTTTTATGTTCAACTACAGTTTCATTTATTTTTGTACCTGTAAAGAGAAATACTGTATGTAGTTAGAAATGAAAAAAGATGTACACTCACGATCACTAAATTTCTGCCAAGAGGAGACCCCTTCCTACCCCTGTATACCCAAGGAAGAGGAAAGGGGGGAACGAATTGAGTTCCACCTGCCTCTGCCCCAGCTCTCAACCCTTCCCCATTCCCCTACCATCCCCCAACCCACCCGTCATTCCTAACTGGCAGTTACATCTCAAGCTTATTTCACGCTTAACACTCATGGTCCCACTGCCAATTCAAACACAGGACACTAGGATATGTTAAAAGAATATGGTATAACTATCAACATACTGCAGCAAGAAATTAATGCATAATGATGTTAACAGTAAAACAAAAACATTAACAATAACCACTTCAGGCCTCACATGGGTGCACTGCTTTGGACACACACACACACACAAACAAACTAAAACACACGCACACACACACACACACACATAAACAAACTAAAACATGCACACACACACACAAACAAACTAAAACATGCACACACACAAACAAACTAAAACACACACACACACACACACACACACACACACACACACACACACACACACACACACACACACACACTATAAGATAGAAGGAAAAGAGGAGACATGATTATGCTTTATAAATGCATACCAGGGAAGGAGAAAATAGACATAAATGAATATACTTACTGAGTGAATCTTTCCATTTGACGGTTGGATTGAAACAAGGATGTGTCATGTCTCCATGGTTGTTCAATCTGTATATGGATGGGGTTATAAAAGAGATACAAGGTCGGGCAGTGGATGTTGGAGCTGCCCTAGTGAGAGAGGGCACTGTTTAGAAACTTCCTGTACTGTTGTTTGCAGATGATACTGTGTTGTTGAGCGAAGACGAAGGGGAGCTGCAAGGCTTGGTAGATGAATTTGGGAGAGTGTGTAAGAAACCGAATCTAAAGGTGAATGTGGGGAAGAGTAAAGCGATGGTCTTCGAGAGAAGTGAAGCCAGTGAATGTACTGTGAGATTGGATGGGAAGGATATGGAGGAAGTGAGTGAATTTAAGTACTTGGGCAGTGTGATGAGTAAGGACGGAAGTCTGGAGGGTGAAGTGCTTGAAAGGGTGCAGCAGGGAAGGAAGGTTGCTGGTTCGTTG
>JAGKTI010037295.1:0-10920 GCA_018397915.1 Birgus latro
GAAACAACGTACGTTATTTTTGCTGCTGAGCTAAAATTCTCTAAATGTAGAAATTGTGAACCAGGTCAAGGTGAAAGTTTAAGGGCGGATGTTGGGATTTACTTCCATTTATTGTATCGGCTTTAACCCCTTTAGTGTGTTTGTTTAAAGATCGTATGCATAACCCCTTCGATACCAGCCATCTTTCCTAAGCTGCATGAAATAGTCTGAAGATAGGAAGAAAAGTATATCTGAGTGAAGAGGGTAATTCTGTTTTTATCCTCTCTAATTAGGCGACTTGTTTTGTTGGCTTATCCCTATTGCCTCCAGATGATTTTATTCAGTTTAAGAAAGGCTTGGTACAGGTATACCTTGATATACGATACCGCTAGATGTGATACCCCGGTCTAACGATGGGGGTAGAAATACCACCATACCCTGCCAAACTATGGCCAAACCCTGATTTAATGATGTTTTTTCCCCCCCCCACCGATTTTGATGTTTTGGACTAAAATTGTGTGTTTAGGTTGATTTATAAACTGTTTTTAGACTTTTGTTTTAGCCATAGTTGGGGTGAACATTGTCATTTTGGGGTACAGTTTACTAAGCTTGATATTTTCCAGACATTTGATGATTTTTAGATTTTATTTGTTGGTTTTAGTGAGTTATTTACAGGTGTTAAGCTTAGGTTAGCTTCCTTAACAGCTGTTAGGCCATTTACAATGGCTTTAAAATTGTTTTTGGACTCATATGGGTGGGTTTGGACTTGGTTGGGGGAAACCCATGGCTCAGAAATGCATCGCTATACTTTACATGTTAAATCTACCCCAATATACAATACCCTGCCTAACGATGGGTTTTTACCTAACCAATTGCTTAGTTAAACTGGAGTATATATGTATTGAAGGAGTCAAACTGGAAATTAGTGGCAGGGCCCTAATTTTTTTAAGCAGTTTATCAGATGACTGTGGCGGTTTGATCAGCCTTCATCCCATACTACAGAATGCAGTCAGCAGACAAATATACTTAAGAAAATAATATTAGGGTTGACATTCCATTTTGGTTTCGGGGTTAACCATATGTCATACAGTTTGTAAAGGCTCCAACATGGTTGCATAAGTCTTCTTTTGACACCTAATTGCAGTTCTCCATGCTGCTTGATATCTGGCTGCCTCCCTATTCACTACTTTATTCCTGAGGCCACACTGACATTGTTCTAGGTCTTTTTCAGGTTGCCTTTACCTCTGCCCCTGACAAAGTTCACTCCCTGTGCACCCAGTTGTGATTTAATGTGTGGACTGTGGATAGACCCATGTTCCTATACTCCATATGGGTTAGGCTTCACTTGCCCATGCCATAATTGGTTTGAACATAACTCCATGTATTAATTGGTTAGCAGAGCCCCCTAACACCTATTCCTGTCATATTGCTTACTGTTCCCAGTGCTACATAATTCATTATTGCCAGACTCTGCATAGGTAACATACAAAAAGATAGTGTGGATGAGTTGATATATGTGAGACATGTACTGGAAGAAGTTCAGAGAGCTGTTGCCTCTCCTGACATTGAGAGAGCTCTCTCCATGTGCTAAGAGATCTTTGTATGCGGCATGTGTTAGGAGTGTGATGCTGTATGGTAGTGAGACCTGGACAGTAAAGGAAGAGGATATTTGCAGGCTCAGACATACAGAAATGACAATGATTAGGTGGATGTGCAGTGTGTCCCTGAGTGCAAGGCCTGGGGGGGGGGGGGTTCTAAATGTAGAATGGAAGAGTTGAGGGGTAGGATGGGACTGGAGTGTATTGGTGTTGTGATGAGGAGGGGTAGACTGAGATGGTTTGGGCATGTGGAGAGGATGGGGGATGATAACTGGGTGCAGAATGTGTGAAGGGTGAACGTTGGGGTTAGGGTTGCAAGAGGTAGACTGAAAAAGACCTGGGACGAGGTCATTGACTATGACCTCGGATAAGGGACTGAATAGGGAAGCTGCCAGAGATGGAGCAGCATGGAGAGCCATCATTAGGTGACAAGGCCTTCAAAAACAAAGGAACGATATCAAAGAATAAAGCAGTATGGAAGAGGTGTTAGGGAGCCTTCTTACCTGATGAGAGTATGGGCCTTGGTAATTTTACTCTTGCTTTCACCTGACTGTCACTCTCGTGTTCTGTTATTTAGTGCCAGGACTCTTGCAACTCCCGATGGTTGCGAGCCATTTGGCTCCGAAGGTTTCAGATTTACGAGCCAAATAAATTTTTAGTAGCCAGACTGACTATGAGCCGAAATATTTTATGAGCAATAAATATATTTATTTGCATATTGTGATGATTAGGATCATATATTGGGGTTTTTTGTTGGTGTATATTGTTGATTATCGGTCTATTTTTATACATTCACAGTGGCAACAAGGAAAGACTTAATAATCGATCACAACGTGCCTTTTGAGCAATAAATATATTTATTTGCATATTGTGATGATTAGGATCATATATTGGGTTTTTTTGTTGGTGTATATTGTTGATTATCGGTCTATTTTTATACATTCACAGTGGCAACAAGGAAAGGCTTAATAATCGATCACAACGTGCCTTTTTGTTCATTTAAGTGAGATTTACTTATTTTGTAGTTTACTGGGTTTTGAAGTGGATGTATTTTCTCCTCGCCAAAAGGTGACTTGCATGTAAAATTTGTTTGCCAAAGGGAAAAAATACTTGCATTTGCGAGCTGTGACTCTCCAATCAAGAGCCCTGAGTGCAGTCTTATAATTAAGGTTTTTGTTGTTTATTGGTATTTAGTGCAGTTTTATAAATGTTTTCTTTTATTAGTGTTTAGTGGTTTCATAATTACGGTTTGTGGTTTATTGGTATCGTTTAGTGCAGTCTTGTGATTATGGTTTGTTGTTCATTGTCATTTAGTGCAGTCATATGTTGACGGTTTGTGGTTTATTGGTATCGTTTAGTGCAGTCTTGTGATTACGGTTTGTTGTTCATTGTCATTTAGTGCAGTCATATGTTGACGGTTTGTTGTTTGTCATTTAGTGCGGTCTAATGATTACGGTTTGTGGTTTGTCATTTAGTGCGGTCTTATGATTACGGTTTGTGGTGTCATTTGGTGCAGTCTTATGATTGTGGTTTGTGGTTTGTCATTTAGTGCAGTCTCATGATTGGGGTTTTTGTCGTTTAATCCTCTCGTTATGTATTGACGCAGGCTGCGTCCTACCGTGTGTGAGTACTTACGACAGTCCTGGGTGCCCAAGGCTACACACACACACACACACACACAATGTGCGTGCACACATCACCGTATTACTCCCGCACACTTGATAGCACATTAACAGTTTTACCCTCACACCCATATTTATGCCTCTATATATTTTTTTCCCCTTAACTTGAATAAATGCACGTGCTTGTGATGCTTTAATATATTATTTTACTTCAGTTTTATTCAGTTTTCTCTTATAGAAATAGTTTTTATGGTAAATGTTGCTGAGAAAGCTATAGGGAATGTATTGGGTACATTTTGGTGTACAGTGAATTACTGTTGGTACGGAATGTGAAAGGAAAGCATTTTATGCTCAAGCAAGAGGCGATGCTGGGCACAGGGTGGGTTGAGCACGGTGAAGGAATACACGGGGACGCAAGTAGTGCTTTGTTCAAGCCCAGGAATCATTCCATAACGAAAAACAGGCCATTTCGTTGGACGCAGCTGGTGTCAGCTGATAACGAGCGGTTGAAATGTGTGCAGATGCAGCCGGCGTCATTTGGTAACTAACGGTTGAACTTTGCACAACACCCATAAACATGAAAGGGTTAATGCAGTCTTACAATTGATTTTTGTTGTTTAATGGTTACGTTTTTTTAGTGTAGCCTTATAATTACAGGCTTTTGTCATTGTCATTTAGTGGTTTTGTAATTGGCATTGTCAGTGCAGTGCTTTATAATCCCTACTTTGTATTTTACTGTATTGTCCTACCCTGCCACTGAGTTGAGAAATATCCTGCCAAAGGACAAAACTCTGGGCCAGGTTAATGTGAAATGAGTATAGATTACAGATGCAATAAAGAGTACTGGCCAAAATAACTAAGGAAGATGTGTTTGGTGTCTCTCAAGCTAGTAAGAATATTGTTGGTAGTGTTTTATATGTTTGAATCACCTGTTAAATATATTTTTTCTCTTTTCAGGATATACCAAGACTGATGCAAAATAGAGAAGATGATTGTAGAAGGTTGAAGTGAAGATGGAAGAAAGTTGAACAAGGAGTGAAGACTTAATGGTCTTTTTGAACGAGGTGGAGCAAAGATATGGACAGCGAGTATGAAACCTTATGTAGCTGCTACCATCATGAAGGTGCCCTCGACTTCTTCCAAGGTTAGACTTTCTCTTTGACACATTGCTTTGATTGCTTGTGACCTCAAAACACAAGTTAATTTTATGGGCAAAAAATCAGGTTGGTGTAATGGTGAGTTTATCTGTTGATCTGTAGCCTGATGCCTTAATCTCATGAAGGATTGCCACAAACAATACGCCTCCATGTGTCCATCCCAAAAATAATCATACAAATTTTAACCCCCAAACCGCGGGTCGTCACTTTTGTGATGGTCGGGTGCAGTGGATCATACTGCAGGGCGCCACTTCTGACTTTTTTTTTTTTTTCACCCGGGCTTTCAGGTGGTGACTTGTATCATCTGTCAGCACTGCCAATGTCCAACAATAGTCAGAGCTGCTAATGTCATCAGTCCCATCCATTGTTGACAATATAGCAATTTTCTCCCATTCTAGACTCCCCTCCCTACCTCCCCTCCATTACCCTCTCGTGTCGTCTGCTCAGCCGCTCTGCGCTAAGTAAATCTTCCCCAGATTTTTCCGCTGTTTTCATCCATTGAAATGAGCCCTATTCCCTGTTCTTGTACAAAATAATATACATATAAAAAAAATAAGGTAATTGATAGTGCCATACACCTGGAATTGGCTAATTATCACTTGGCAACATCCAACCTGCACTCGTTCGCTAATTTCCCCAGCTTTTTTTTTCCCGTGAAATATGCTGTATAAGCTACTCTCGTAATATAAATGTATATAAGAAAGGAAGGGAGAAGCCTGAGTGATATTTATATTCACCTGAGCTACCTAATTTATTATGTATTGTCTAGATTTCCTACGACTTATTTCTTAGCATATACATTAGCAGCCGACATCTTCAGCTCTTGGCTACCAAGACACGTATTGTACATTCAGTTCGCTCTCGTCCTTCACGGTGAAATCACGTCGCAGTCGCGCCCATCCATTTCTGCCCCGTTTTCGCCCATTATAAAAGGCCCTGTGGCCTCTACCTCTACTAAACATCGTGTGGGAAGCAGTAAGTGTAATGAAGTACTAGAAATAATAGTGTGAGTGTGTATATGAGTAAGAAATGACAGAATACCAGCAACGAATTAGCGTGAGTGGGATGCTCGTCCACACTCACATTTTACATTGCTTTCAGTGTTTTTTGTTTTTTTTAAGTATGGATTCCAGACTACTTGGAAATCATTGAATAGTGTTTCTAGTGTTAATATCTGGCAGTGGTATTCATATTACGGGAAGTGCAAAGTGAAGACTTGGTTACCCAATTTCAGAAGTCTCCACAAGTCCTATGGTAGTGGCGAGTGCTAAAAAAAACATCTCAGGAGAAAGCTGAAGGTATGTGCCATATGCATATGTAATTATAATATTCTAGGACTAATAACTGATTTTTGGCTAATATTTTTAAAAAGTCAGTCGGAGCATGAATATCCCTGCGGGATGTGCACGGCGCGCCTCCAACAACCCCGCGGTTTAAGGGTTAATCCCCAAAGCAAAAGTAGGAAATGCATATAGCTCTGTAATGGGTTGAAAATGAGGTGATTCAGATTCATAATGGTTGCTTGTTGGAAAGAATTTTTGTGCATGATAATTGCTCACAGGGTTGATGGTAGCCAGGCATATACTGTAATATAAAGTGGAGTGACTTGGCATTAATTTTGAATGTGCACACTTCGTATTGTTTATAAAGGCTTGCATGTTGGCTGTGGTCATGTAATGGTGGCTTTCCATACTGCTCAATCTGAAGTAACCTTCATATTCTGTCCCATATCCATGAAATCACTATTCAGTGTTGTATAGTTTATAAAGGCTCCAATATGCTTATGTCAGCTTGGTCACCTAATGGCAGCTTTCCATTCTGCTCAATCTCTAGTAGCCACCCTATTCAGTCCCGTATCCATAGTCACACACTTCAGTATTGTATCATTTAAAGACTCCAACCTGCTTGCATGTGTCAGTCTTGGTCAACTAATGGCAGCTGTCCATGCTGCTCAGTCTCTGGTAGTCTTCCTATTTAGTCTCTTATCCCTGAGGTCACACACTTCCTGACCCCATCCCAGATCTTTTTTATTCTGCTTTTCTGAACCTTACCCCCATTTCTAGTGCTTAGGAATTAGATATGCAGAGGTCTGAATTTAGTCTTTTGCCAGCTTGCTCATTACCTACAGCATTTGAGATTTTTGGTGAGAAATTCAAAAGGGAAGAATTAAAACCTTTCTGACACTAATAAGATAACGAGCATCTGGGTCATCCTATCAGTAAATGTAACTATGGACTTGTTACCTTCCTCCCTCAAGCATCATATTGAGATTTTGTGGTTAGGGAACATACCAAGCCTTTTATCCAATTAGCCAGCACAAGAAAATACAAGAGTGAACTTTTGTCGGCTGTTAGCACGCACAAAAATATGGTTACAGTTGGTTGTGAAGTAATTAACAGATTATAATGCTTGTTTTTTTTTTTGTTCTTTGCTACTTAGTGAAATGGCAGACAGGGTGACTTGGAGGCAATTTGTTTGTGGCCACCCCTTATGGGATTAAGGTTCCCAGCAACAGATAGATGCCACTTTACATATAAGGACATGAACTAGGACTCACACTCTATCTTACAGGTTTGAAGCATCTGGCAATAGATACTTTGTTCATAGTCCTTGGCTAGGGTGTTGAATCCTGAAAATAGTGATGCTGGTTACCCTGGAGTGTACACCTTATGGCACACCTTTGATTGGACCACCTTACCCTACTAGACAACCAGGCATCCAAACAGTAACTTAAATACCATCAGTGTCTTATTCCTTTCCAATTGTCATTATTTTAAGACCCCAATCCAGTGTAACTGTTGTTCTTTTACACCAGTTTGGCCCAAATTTTCGTCCTTCAGCTTGTTGAACGTAGCTCGGTGGCAGAGAAAGACAGTGCTACAGGTTTAAAGCCTTTCCCCAGCATTTCTTCCTGACTAGCGTTGTATTCTTTTCCAAATGTGTTCTTGCATCTCAGCATTTAGGATGGAGAGATGTCAGTTTTAGGCCAAGTTAGAGTGAAAAGGGTATAGCTTTGTGTATACTTGCTTTCACCATACCATTTTATTCAGTTTTTAACACGAGATAAGGGATTTTGTCCATTAATTTCCCTTTGTATCCTGTTCCCTAGTTATTAAATCTTCTCAAATCCCTGTCAGAAGTGTTATAATTCATGTTGGTGTTACTGGTTTTATAAGTGGGATATTTCAAAGGCTATTTGGCCATGAGCCTTCAGTGTAATCTGAAGACTGCTACTTCTTTTTGCCAAATATGGTACATCGGCTAGATATTGTGGAACATAAAATAATCGGCTGTGCTGTCTCAAGAACCACTTTGTAGTAGTCTTACCAAGCTGATTTTTTACTGCAATATAGCCTTAAAGCATTGCAGTTGATCATTATTCTGACAGCCTGGGGTTGAAAATTAAAACTTGTCTTGATATTCCGTATGTCATACCATGAAGGTTTAAAGCTAGAGCCAACTTTTTTTTTTTTTTTCAACTCTGGGCATAGGCTTTACAGCCTGCTATCAAGACCCAGCAGTCCTCCAATACACCACACACCTCTACCTTACTTGGTATACTTAACTGTGAATTAAGGTGACATGCATATGACCTCAAGGTCCCCTTATAGCTTGGCTTCTAGTAGGCAGTGGTTGAGAAGTATCAAAATTGTCCTTGGACAAGTGGATGGTGTTAGTTATTATATAACTTCATAGCAGTGTTTATAAATCCTTGCGTTAATTGTTTTCATGCTGCTGTTCGTATAGTATCACTCGGTCGTATCTTATAAACAACATGCTTGTATGCATTGGCTTTGGTCACGTAATGGCAACTTTCCATACTGCTCAATCTTTGGCATCCCCCCTATTCAGTCCTGTATCCCTGCCAGATTTTAATTCAGGTTTTGACACTTGGGGCCAAGTTAAGATAAATTAAGGTAGGTAAGAAAGATGCAGTAGCTTAGGAAGATGTGCCAGGAACATATTAAACCAGACTTTTGACAAACTTGCACTGAAATTAACATGCAGAATGGATGTAGAGCCATAGTATTGTCTTTTTCTGCCACTGAAATAAGAAATAAGCTGCAAAATAATGAAAATTTGGCCCAAGTTTGAGTGAAGAGTATAGTTATTGGTAGTATTGTGTAAATGGTTTGATACTAATTTTTATATATTTTCTTTCAGGATATGACAAAGTATGGAGAAACTGAAGATGGCTGCAGTAATGAAGTTGAGGTGAAAGACATGGATGATGGAGAAGTTGAACGAGGAGCAAAGAAGTGAACAACGAGCATGAAATAGCTTGATGCACCTGACGCCAGCTCATTGGAAGTCAACTTTTTAAGGTAAGACCAACTTTCTTTTAACCGTAATTGACACATTGCTTTTAAAGGGAGCCTTGTCATCCCAAAACCTGTAAGTGAAGAAGTTAATGTAATGTGTCAAACCTTCGTACCCATCAGAATTATAAAAGAATCTGAGCATTCCATAGTTCCTTTATAAAATAAGTAATTCCATATTTGCTTTATAGAAGAATCAAGTTATTCTGTACTTGTAAAAACACCTCATGTCCTGTACGCTGGTTTTTGATCTGCTCTAGTCTACCTGGTTGAGTTGACCTGTCAACCACAGACAAGCAAGCACCCCTGCAGGGGTTTCCCATGCATTGTACTGGTGTTTCCTTGCAGTTAACTGTGCCCCACAACAGCAAGGCACTAGGAAAGTGTGGTTTGGTGTCTGGGTGGATTCCACATTTGTCTCCAGCCAGTTAACGGGTGCTCTGTGGTAGGCCTGTGGTGTGGTTATATGGTTACCACCCAGCATTGCAGTTGTTTTTTGTATGGTTACCATCCAGTATTGTAGTTGTTTAGTTGTATGGTTACCACTCAGCATTGTAAATGTTGTTTGGTTATATAGTTACCACACGCATTGCACTGGGTTACAGGAAACCATTGGTGACTAAAAGGAAATGAAGAAGGAAGGGCAGATTGGTCAGTGAATATTGTATGTAAACTTAAAAGGATGAACTGGAGTATGGTTGGCTGCAGCCACTGGATTAATAACTTACCTTCAACCCCCCCCACACACACACACACATACAATGTGCACACACACACACACACACATACACAAATAAATAACAGCTTTTTGAGAGCAATGTGTCAGTTATGGAATGTTCAGTTGGTTTAAGATATTGGTAGCCCTTCAGCCTGGGAATTTGTAAATAATCATTGGTAATGCCAAATCTTAGGCACAAACTGCTACCTTCAGAATGTCACCATTTATACTGTTTATATTTATAATTTTACATTTTTTATTCAGCTTGCATTGTCTTGGGCTTAGGGGTTAAGTATTGTCTTCAGAAAGTGTCATTATTTCTCTCTACTCATCAGTGGATAGGGGAATAAGTGGGCTAGGAATAATTCAGAAATAAAAGGAATAATTCATTATGTTGGGTTGGGAATGATTCAGTTATTGCATTTGTATAGTGGACAACAGGTACTGCAGATAGGTATTATGATTGAACAATAAACAGATAGTCTATTGTTGTACAAGATTGTGCAGTGTACACATTTAAATACTATGATTGAACAATAAGCAGATAGTCTGTTGTTTTACGACATTGTGCAGTGTACACATTTAATTACTATGATTGAATAATAAGCAGATAGTCTATTGTTGTATGAGATTGTGCAGTGTACACATTTAATCACTGATTGAACAATAAGCAGATAGTCTATTGTTGTACGATATTGTGCAGTGTACACATTTAATCGTAAATGATTGAACAATAAGCAGATAGCCTATAGTTTTACGAAATTGTGCAGTGTACACATTTTTTCCCCAAATGGAGATTGAAACCAGTTTGAGAGGGTTTTATAGTGAAATGAAAGCATCAGGGCCATAGCATGCTATGTTCAGTAATCCCATCAGCAAACATCGTAAAGTACTTTGATATCAACCTGCTTGCATGCATTGGCCTTTGTGGCCTAATGGTGGCTCTCCATACTTATCTCAGGCAGCCGTCCTATTCAGTCCATTATCCCGGAGTTCATTTAGGGTTACTCAGATAGTCTATAGTTTTACGAAATTGTCCAGTGTACACATTTATTTTTTTCCCAAATGGGGATTGAAACCAGTTTGAGAAGGTTTTATAGTGAAATGAAAGCATATAGCAGTTCAGTAATCTCATCAGCAAACGTCATAAAGTACTTTGATATCAACCTGCTTGCATGTATTTGCCTTTGCGACCTAATGGTGGCTTTCCACACTTATCTCAGGCAGCCATCCTATTCAGTCCATTATCCCAGAGTTCATTTAGGGTTACTCAGGAAACATTTCTTCTCTTACAAGCTTCAGATCACTATCAGTTAGCAGTCAGTCTCAGGCAGACCCGTCAACTGAAAGCAAGCAGCTGGCCCTGCAGGGTTGTCTTGTGCAGTGAACCAGTATTCTTATGTGGCTGAGAGTGCCAGATATAGTGGTTCCTGGGTGGACACCACATTTTTCACATAGTTAACAGGCATCATAATAGTCTCCCACACCAGTTATTTGGCTTTATGGTTACCAGTTATAAATGGTTCC
>JAGKTI010037296.1:0-10920 GCA_018397915.1 Birgus latro
ACACACACACACACTTCCTCTGTGTCCCTCATGCCGGCAGTGTTGTAAAAAGGGGTATAAAATGAGCGTGTCATTTCTAAGACAAGGTTGACACAAGCAGGCTAGCACACCCATAAACAGCCCTACTGGACCCACCCGCATGGACACAAGCTGGGGCAGGAGCAGGAACAGGGACAGGGGAAGGGGAAAGGAGAGGGGCAGGGGCAGAGGAAGGAGCGGGGCAGGAACAGCTAGGAGTGGTAGGGACAAGGAATCCATTGGCTATGAGATGAAACCGTAAAAATCGAAGGCTGTATTAGAAGTATGACTCATATCACTGGGCACACATTTGATAACTGCTGCTCTGCTTGTAGTTTCCGGTGTCTGCATCATACTCGTACTGCTCCCATGTCGTGGGATAAAGAGTTAGGATGATGGTGACATGATTGTCTGTTTAGTTTTGGTAGTATACTCGTATGCTTCACTGCATTTGACTTCTAGTTCTAGTGAAGACTTAGTAAGCTTAATAAATATACGAGTGTTCAAGGCTGGCTGGGTAAGTTTCATGCCTGCATTTAGTCGTACTGTGACAGTGCCTGTTAAAGTGGTACTTATTTATCAACAACCTATTATTATCTTTCATTTCTCGTACAGAGTATTGGATGAGTGGAGTAAGTTACGTAGCAGTGTTAGGTGATGTTCAGTAATTTAGAGAAGAAGCTAAAGAGACAATAAGCTAAAGAGACATTATGACAATTAGTTTGGTATGAGACTCCAGTCACTGAAATCCTAAGGACATAATTCTCGCTTTTTAGACACGGGAGCATCTCCAGAAACCAAGCTGTTCGTCAGTCACTCACAAACGATTTTCGGATGGCAGTCTAAAGAGGTGGAACTCTGGAAGCTAAAAAGCGGTAAATCTAAAGGCCTAGCTTTAAGGTTAGGGTACGATAATATGTTTTCATTTCGCCCCTTCCAATAAATTATCACTGGCCTTTTTTTTCGATACTGTATGATGTTCCTTCACATTTCTTACCTCTAGTTACGGCTGGACGGACTGAAAGAAGCCTTCTGTGTTATCACTGGCTTACTCGGTCTAACCATACACTAGGACATATGCTGCCTAGTAGGAACCAACCTTTATCCTGCAAGAATTTTTTTTATTTTTATTTTCTTATGCCATTCATGTTTTTATAGTGGCAGCCCAAATGATGTCACCCAGGGAGGGAGAAGGAGAGGGAAGGGAGACAAAGAAAGGAGAGGAGAGGAAAGTGAGAAGGTAAAGGAAGGGAGAAAGGGAGGAGGGAAGGGAGAGGGGGCTGGAAGAGGGTAGAAGGAATGAAGGAGGATGAGGGAAGGGGAGAGGGGAAAAGAACTAACCACGTCCTGCCGCAGTCTGACTCCCCTTAGACTGACCCTTCCACCGCAACACACTCATCCCCTCACTCCCCTCTTTCCCGCCCACCCTACTCTCACATCTTTCCCCTCTTTATTTTTCTCACTTCTCCCACTTTCTCTCTTTCCCTCGCTTCTTTCCTCCCCCATTACCTTACCTCTCCCCCATTCTCTTACATTTCCTCTATCCCAATTTCCTCCTTGCCTCACTTCTCTCCTGTGCTTCTCCTCTCATATCTCTCTTCTCCTTTTTTCCTCCATTCTCTCACTCCTTTCTCCCCTTCTTTCCTCCACTCCACTAACTTCCTCTTTCTTCCTTCCTTTTCTTTTGTCCCCTCCCTTTTTCCTCCTCTCACTCCTCTTTCCCTTCTTTCCTCTACTCCCTTCACTTCTCTCTTCGCTGTCTCTCCTCCACTTCACTTCTCTTTTCTCCTTTCTTTTTTCGTTCATTTCCTTCTTCCCTCTTCTTTCTTATCCATCACTTCCTTCCTCCTTCACATTCTTATCCCTCACTTCCTTCTTCCCTCACTTCCTTCTTCCTTCATTTCCTTCTTCCCTCACATCCTTCTTCCCTCATTTCCTTCATCCCTCACTTCCTTCCTCCCTCACCTCATTCTCTTTTCACTTTCTCATAAGTTTGTCCTCCTCGTCTTCCCTTTCACGTAGGTCCTATTATTAATTTTTCCATTTTCATTTGCCTTCTCCGTTTCTCTAGTATAATTTTCTCCCCTCCCTCCTCTCCTTTCTTCTCTTCCCTATTCTTCCTTGCTCTTCTCTCTCCTCTCTTCCCTATTTTTCCTTGATTTTCTCTCTCCTCTCATCCCTATTTTTCCTTGCCCTTCTCTCTCCTCTCTTCCCTATTTTTCCTTGCTTTTCTCTCTCCTCTCTTTTCTGTTCCTTTTTTCTCTCTTCTCTTTCTCTTTTCTTTTTACCTCATTTTTTCCAATACTTCTTCCCCTTCGTTTTTGTTTTCCCTTTCCCCCTATTTTCCTTTCGCTTCCTTTTTTTCTTTCCTCTCTGTTTCTTTTTTTCCCCTCCATTTTCCTTCCCAGTTCATTTCCGTCCATATCTTTTTCCCCTTCCCTCATGTTTTTTTTCCCTCTTTCCTTTCCACTTCCTTTTTCCCTCCCCTTTTTTCTTTCCCTCCTTTTTTCCTTCCCCTCTTTTCCATCCCCTCCTTTTTTCTTTTTACCTCTCCTCCCCTTTTCCCTCCCATCGCTTTTTCCCCCTCCCCTCCTCCTTTCCCACCTCTCCCCTTTTCTCTTCTTCTCTTTTTTCCCTCCAATACGTCTGATGTGTCCTCTCCATTTACTCCTCTTATTATGTTACCACTTTGTCTCTTCATTTCCTCCTCTTTTTCCCATCTCTCCACTTTCCCATCTCTCCACTTTTCCTATCTCTTCACGTTCCCCATGTCTCCACTTTCCCTATCTCCCCACTTTCCCCACATCTCCACTTTCCCCTTCTCTCCACTCTTCCCATCTCTCCACTTTCCCCATCTCTCCTCTTTCCCCGTCTCTCCACTTTCCCCACATCTCCACTTTCCCCTTCTCTCCACTTTCCCCATCACTCCTCTTTTCTCTTCTTCCATTTTTCCCTCCAGTACGTCTCTTCATTTACTCCTCTCATTACCTCACCTGTCTCATCTTATTCCTAGTTAGTTTTTATTCATTCCCTTCAACCTTTTTGCTCTCATATCTCCCTTATAAATCCTTGCCTCATTCGTCCTCCTTCCCATATAGTTTTGCTTAATTTCTTCGCCTTTCTTCCTTCTGTCATTCGTCTCTCCCTTCTGCTTTCTCCTCTCCCATCCTCCGTTCTGTGTCGCTTCCCTCCTGTTTTTCCTCTCTTTCCCCTCCATTTTATCCTTTCTCTGTCTTTCCTTCCTCTCACTTTCTCTCATCTCCTTTCCCTTTCTCCTCTTTCTTCCTTACACCTGTACACTCCCTTCCTTCACTTTCTCCCTCCACTCCCATCCCTTCCTTCAGCCTCTTCCCACACTCCTCTCCTATCCTTCCATCTCTCCTCTCCCCCACCTTCTTCCCTCTCTTCCACTCAGTCCTTTTCCTTCCCTCTCCCTCCTTTCCCCTTCCCCATTGCCCTCTCTCCCACTGTCTTCATTCCTCTCTTCCTCCCTATATCTCCCCTGTCCTCAAGTCTCCCCTCTCCTTCCCCCTCTCTTCTCCCTCTCTCCCCACTCCTCTCCTGCTCCCTCTTCCTCCTATCACTTCCCTCTTTCCCCTCTCCATTTTACCTCTCCCTCTCCTCTGTCCTTTCCTCCCCCCTCCTTCACTTTCCCTCCCCTCTCTCTCTCTCCCCTCAGGCCCCCACAAACCGTGACCAACCAAGGGACAGCCACCAATAATTATCGCTCAAGGAAATACATCAGTGCCTCCCTACTGATGCTCTTCCCCTCTTTCGTCCCCTTTTCCATTTTTCTTCCCTCTAACTCCCTCTTTTTCTCCTTCCTTACATCCTCCTCCTCCTCCTCCTCCTCCTCCTCCTCCTCCTCCTCCTCCTCCTCCTCCTCCTCCTCCTCCTCCTCCTTACTTCCTTGTCTTCCATTATCCTTCCACCTTTTTTCTTACTCTTCCCCTCTTCTTCCCTTGTCTCCCTCTTCATTTTCCTCTTCCTCTCATTCTTGTTATGCTTGTATCCTAGTTCATTCTTCTTTTTTTCTTCCTTTCTTTTTGTCCTTTTCGTCTGTTCTTCTTTTCCTCACTCTTCTCAGCCTCTTCCATCCTCTTCATATTCCTCTTCCTTTCTTCTTTCTCTCTCTCATTCTTAGTTATACCTCTGTCCTAGTTCACTCTTATTTCCTTCCTCCATTCTTTTTCTCCTCTTCTTTCCTTATATTTTCTTTCTCTATCCATTCCTTCCTTCATATTTTTGTCATTGTTTTCTCCTCTGTTTCGTCCCTCTTCTTCCCTCCATATTCCTTCTGTCATCTTTTTTCCGAATCACTTTTTCCTGTTCCTTCTCTACCTCTTCCCTCCTCCTTCCCTTCCTTCTCTCTTCTATTATAGGAGAGAGAGAGAGAGAGAGAGAGAGAGAGAGAGAGAGAGAGAGAGAACAAGTGCCTAAGCCAGCCTCTGCTACCTGTTACTTCCTCTCCGGATGTTGTGGGGGGTGGGAGGGGAGGGAGGAGGAAGAAAAATGGGAGAGATGAGAGAAGGCAGCAGGGAAGAAGGAAGACGGATTAGTATGGAAACCTTATGGCCGTTCGCTGGTGAGTGTAGATGCCTCTCTCAAGCTCATCTTCCCGAGTGATATTTACACTCTCGTTCGCGAAGCAAGAGCGGGGTAATGTGTGTGTGTGTGTGTGTGTGTGTGTGTGTGTGTGTGTGTGTGTGTGTGTGTGTGTGTGAGAGAGAGAGAGAGGGAAGTTTTTATCGTCTTGCTCACCTGGCAAAGTCATCTTAAACAATATTTTATCTGATGTAAGGCGAACTTGGAGGAAGAGTTAAGGTTAAAGAAAGAACCAATGAAGTCGATTTTCAGGAGTGTCAGTCGAAAGCCAAGATCACAAAACAAGGTGAAAGGTCAGAGGTCAGTGTCACATGGCAGATCAGCTTAAGGATTTTTTTTCTTCTTTAGACCAAACATGGTGGACAGGTTGTGGGTAAGATGAGGAGGAAGGAATTCAATTTTCAAAACAGTCGGGCAGGGGTCAAGGTCAGAAAACAAGGGCTAAGGTCGACCCATATGTATCTGTGTAAACGAAATAACTGATACATTTTTATTTGCTTCCGGCCGAACTTGGTGGAAGGGTTGGGGGTTAGCCAATGAAATAACTTATTTCATTGAAAACAGTAGGTCGTAAGTCCGTATCACAAGCCATTATCAACTCAAACAGCTCTGAATCGATGTGGACCAAACTTGATAGAAGGGTTGTGAGTCATACCAGAGTGAAGTTCAGTTATAAGAACAGTCGCTCGAAGGTCAAGGTCGCAAGGCAGAGTCAAATGTTTAGCCCTTAGACCAGTTGTAGGGTGCAGGTGTTGCACTCTGTTCATTATTCTCTCATCGTTTATTCATTCAGTCTTGCAGTACTATCTTTTTCCTACTTAATATTTTTACCCTCATACGATTTTATTAATCTTCGAACATGTTTCTCTCATACTGAAGGGATTAATATGTTCTTGTCTGTCATGCTTCTGTGATGTATACATAGTTTGCATGTCAGTTGAAATAGATTTATGCCTAGCGATTACGTAATAGTCATTAAGACATAGAACAGTGACTGTGAGTTAAGACGAGAGGAGGTTCTGCGTCATCCACCTCCTTTCAGTTTGTTATTGGTGGTGGTGTTTGCTTTGTTCATGTTCTCGTTGTTGTTTGTTGCTGCTGTTATCGTTGTTGCTTCCGCCAAGGAGGTTATGTTTTTGCTGGCATTGGTTTGTTTGTCTGTTTGCCTGTTAGCAGGATTACTCAGAAAGTTAGAACAGATTTTGCAGTTTTTTTTTTTTTTTTTTTTGAGGGGTAGGGCATGGCCCAAGGAACAATCCATTAGATTTTGGTGGTGATTCGGATCATCATCCGGATCCAGGAGTTTTTTGTTGCTTTGGCAAGACGATATCTCCAATCGTTCTCAGTGAATTTTAATGAATTTTGGTGGAAGGGTGAGCCATGGGCCAAGAAAGAATTGATTTAATTTGGGTGCGGATCTGGATCCGGAGCCGGATCCTGTAATGGCTTTGGCGTATGGATGTGCTCTCTGCATGTTTTCTACTTGCTATTTGTCTTTCTTTGTATTTTTTGTTGTTGGGGAGAATTTTAGAGTAGAGGGATGTATGAGAAACGGAGGTGTGAGTTGGAGGAAGAGAAGCCAATCGGCAAAGGACAGGGCACTGTGGAGACTATGTGTTTGTGACCACCCCCGACACGATTAAGGCGTTTGGCAGTAAATAGATAAACAGATAGACAGATGTTTGAGAGGCAAGTGAGAATTGGAAATGGTCGTAGGATAGATAGGGAAGGTAAAGGAGGAGGAACAGAGAAGCAGTAGAGGAGTATAAGTGCATAATGTCTTTCTAAGTGTGCGGTGTTTGTGTTGTGTTGAGAGCTTTATTATCTTTTCTCGTTCTTCCTCATTTATTCTTCCTTGCTTCTTTTCCTACTCAGCCTCTCTCTCTCTCCCTCTCCTCTTTCCCTTCTCACCTAAACCTCAAGTCATCCCTCTCTTTCCCCACTTCTCTTTCTTTTACCCTCCCTCCTCTTCACTTCTTGCTCCTTCTTTCTTTCTTTCATTTTCCTTCTTCCCCTTTCCTCTCTCCCCCCTTTTCCCCTCTCCTCGTCACCCTTCCCCTTCCTACAACCCTTCCCTCCCCTCTCACCTTTCCCCTCCCCTCTTCCCTTGTTTTTCCCTCTCCTCTCCCTCCTCCTCCCTCTCCCCTTTACCCCTCTTCCTCTCACCTTAACCCCTCTCCTCTCCTCTCCTTTCCTCTTCCCCTCTCCCCTTCTCCTCTCTCTTTCTCCCTCTCTCCTCTCCCCTTCTTCCTTTCTCCTCTTTCCCTCCTCCTCCTCCCTCCTCTCCTCTTCCTCCCTTATCCTCTCCCCTTCTCCTTCTTCTCCCTTCTCTCCCCCCTCTCCCTCTCTTCTCTCCTCCGGCTTCCCCTTTTCCTAGCTTTTTGTTTTCTCCTCTTTCCTCACCTTTCCCTATTCGCTTCCCCTCTTCCCTCCCCCCTCCCTCTCCCTTCTTCCTACCTACTCTCCTTCTCCGTCTATCCTTCCTCACCCCTCCTACCCCACCCCTCTTCTTCTCTCCCCTCTCACCAGGTCAAGAGAGGTGATGGCGGGTTGTTATTAGAAGTGACCCTTAGTATTGACCTCAGCACGTCCACACTTGCCCCCCTCCACCCCGTCACAACAAGTCAGTGAACCGGCCATGCCCAGATTAATGCCCAGTCCATGCCACCACATACCGCATACCACATCCCTACCACTCCAACACATTCCACATAGCCCGACCCAACCACATATACCATCCATACCACGTACCCCATCCCTACCACATACCTCATCCCTACCACCTCAGTACAAAACCACATTCCCTCTCCCTACCATATCATTACATACCACATACCCACCACATCCGGCAAGACATAACACATACTCGCCACATACGGCAAGATACATCACATACCTACCACATACGGCAAGACATACCACATACCTGCCACATACGGGAACACACACTACATACCCCATCCTTACCACCTCTTACTCTCCCTTTTCCGACCTATATATGCCCATACCATGTCAGTAAAACCACATCACTACCACCTCTTACCCAGCACACGCCACATATCCCATCCATACCACCTCTTACCCTCCCTCTTGCTACTTTTAAATACTCGTCATTCCCTTCCTCCTCTTATCTTTTGACACCATCAGCCTGAGAACGTCACTTACTTCTCATTTTTGCCTCTCCCAGATGATTATATTTATCTTAGGAGAGTACCTTAGTCGTGAAGATGTTAATGAAAGCTCTATCTAACCCCTCCACTTCTTAATATCTCTCCTGGGCTGAATAAGATTGTTTGATGGCAGCAAAAATAACAATGTAAGTACGTCCTCATGTTGAAGGGGTTCCAGGTCTCTTATTCTCTGCCTCCTCCCTGCTACTTTACTTCAACTCTCCTTCACTTTACCTCTCTTTATTCTTCACTTCACCTCTCCTCCTTTTTCACTTTACCTCTCCTTCCTTACTTTACCTCTCCTTCTTCCCTTTACCTCTCTTTCTTCACTTTACCTCTCCTTCTTCACTTTACCTCTCCTCCTTCTTTACGTTACTTCTCCTTCACTTTACCTCTCCTTCTTTACCTCTCCCTCTTCATTTTATCTCTCCTCTTTCTTCGCCTTACCTCCTTTTGTTAACTTACATCTTCCTAACTCTGTCTCTCGTCCTTCACTTTACCTCGCTTGTTCTGTAGACTGGTACATCCTCTTTTCCGCTACACCACTGAGTCTGGTGTATTATTCTTGCTGTAACCAGTTTACTGTTAAGCATAGAATAGAGATGTTTAGTAATGAGAGGTTTTATATAAGTTTCATTAATCTCGCCGCTGCCAGGATGTCTTTTATATTCATCTACTGCTGAATATATATGTCTTTATTTATTTATTTATTATCTTAGGAGAAATCTTTCACAGTGGCGGGGTACAGATTAGTCTGGCGTCACTGTAAAATCTTCACCATTGTTGTTGTTCTAGTACCAGGCTCATTTAAACGTGAACCCTGTGGACTGCAGGCTGAAGTTGCGTCCACCATCCTCATTTTAATGGAGAGGGAAGAAGTTAAGGGACGTTTCTTCAATCGGACATAGGAGACACACAGTTATATCGGTGCCACCACGTGAAGGCGTCCCCCTCCAGCACCCCTCCCACGATTAAACTAGCTAAACACAGCTCCTACGATCTTGGGGGCATTATGGAAAGTCAGGCTCCTTCCGTAATAACACTGAGAGGTTTGTGTGTTTTTGGCATGACCACTTGTTAAACACCACACCTGCAGCCGTACCCACAAAGATTCCTGACCACCCCTCACGATAAAACAGGTCTCCATAGCAGTGAAGTATTGTAAGCTGTCGTATTGTGCGATGGACTTTTTCTCTCTCTCTCTTTCTCTCCTTTCGCCTATTTGTCTTTCTCGCTATCTTTTCTTTTTCTGGTTTTTTATTTATTTTACTCTTTATTCGTTTTTTTTCTTAATTTTGTTTTCTCACGCTATTTTGTTTTTTCTCGTTATTTCACCTTTTCTCGCTCTTTCATCTTTTCCTCGTTATTTCCCCAATATCTCGCTGTTTCGTCTTCTCACTAGTTCGTCTTGTTGGTAATTCATTTTTCTAGTTATTTCGTCTTTTTCTCGTTATTTCATCTCGTTATTTCGTCATTGTCTCGTTTTTTCGTCTTTTTTCTTAGCATTCATTTGAGTGTTGTTTGGAAGTGTTTGGTGCCTGCGTGAGTTGTAGTGAAAGCATAGACAAACGCAGTACAGGTCCAAGAAAGTTTATATATATACCAGTGGAACCAAATTTGCAAGTACATTTAGGGTCAGTTATGTGTCGTATCTTATTTTTTTTATCCAGGAAAGACACCGTAAGGAGAGTGCAGAAATTTCCCGTATCCCTTGCTCTTCCTGTAAATTAAAATCCGAGTTACAAGAGGGGAGTTGGTGGTAAGTTAGTCTGCGAATTCGTCACATACCTGAAGCCTGGAAACCTCCCTGTCGCGGTGGTAAAAAGTGTGATAAGGTATTTGTGTGCTCAAAGGAGGGGGAGAGAGACATAACAGAATGCATGTGTACTGAGGGGAAAGAGGGAGAGGGAGTTGAGAAATATGCGGTTGGCTGATTTTTTACGTCCTGAGACCCGGCGTATTTAGGCAGTGAGCTGGGAAATATGTAGTTGATTTTTTCTTAACCCCTGGACTGTTGTTTTTAGGGGAAATGAGGGAGAGTATAGTTATTAGTGAGCTGGGAGAGGGTGTTGGGAAATATGCGGTTGGCTGATTTTTTACTTCCTGAGACCCGGCGTATTTAGGCAGTGAGTTGGGAAATATGTGGTTGATTCATTCTTAACGACGGTACTATTATGTTTAAAGGAAATGAGGGGGAGTATAGTAGTTTCTGAGCTGAGAAATGAGCTGTTGACATGTTGAACACCTTGAGCCTGAGAACTTAACATTCATATAATTTTTGCTGCTGCTGTAGATGCTTTCACTCAACTTAGAAAGGGTGTATAGATGAGGAAGTGTTAATGAAGGCTGTATCAAATCCCTCCAGTTATGAAGCTCTTACCATTTCTGAATATAAAGATGAAAATAATAAAGGTTAGTGGATTGAAAGGGCTAAAGAGAATGGGCCTTTTCGTCAAGCGTAGGAGGTTGTGTGGCATCTCTTCCTTAGTGGTTTATTTCAGCATATAACACGTTAACCCCTTCACTGCGATGATGCCTTATATTCTTACTGTTCCCGGACGATATAAATTTGCTTTTGAAGGATTGATCAAACTTGTAAATAGGTCATGTCGACTATCCCCTTAAAGACATTGGTACCTTCATTTTAATCACATTACCCCGAAACTATTTAGGAATTATTTTTCGTACTATTTGCAAGGATGACAGAATTTATCGAGGTATCTCCAGAAAGTCTTATTCAGCTTAGGGGAGACTTTTGGAGCTAAGTGGAGGTAGACAACGCCTTTATTAACGCCATTATTTTGATCTTTAGTAGAGTGAGTAAAGTGTTCCCTTCAATCCAGCGATGTGTATTTCCTCTCATTCTTGCTATCTCCAACTTTATTTTTTATTTTTTTTATTTTTTTATTTTTTTAGCTTGGGATAGATTTTTCGAAGTACAGGGATGAGATGTGGCTTTCATTTGTCCCATCAGTACGAGTCTTCTTCCCAAAAGCTGAGGAAAATAGTCTGAAGGTAGTAAGAATAAATAAATAAAAACGTACCGATCTGAAGGGGCTAATGTGATAATTGCCGCATTGTAGAGGGGAAAACACACACACACACACACACACACACACACACACAC